>VYZT01044159.1:45150-88462 GCA_013400735.1 Pomatostomus ruficeps | reverse complement strand
CCGCGCCCGGGGGGCGGCGCTCGGACCCCGCGCGCGGGTGGCGGGGGGCCCCCGAAGGTTCTGGAGCCGGGGCGGGGCCGGCGACCCCCCCCGACCCCGCCCTGGCTGCTGAGCGCCCCGATACGTGTGTTCGGGTGTTAGAGCTGGGGTCACTGAAGGCCTTGGGTGCTTTGCAGGTGTTAGTCCTTAAAGGCGTATGTTGGTTAGTGCTGTAATTAATTTGCATTAAAATGAAAAAAACAAACAAACGAAAGAAAGAAAAAACCTCCCCAAGAGTCCAGCTCAGGTATCGAAATGCTAAAGCCTCCGTATGGTCAGGAAATAGACTGTATTTCGTTCCTGCTGGCTGTGTCTGCCCTCGGGTGGCGTGGAGGGGCCGCTTGGTTGGGCAGAGCAGCGGTGCAGGCACAGCCGTGAAGGGATGTGCTGGTGGGGGGCGTGTGCGCTGCAGGCTCCGCGAGCAGCTGCACTCGCTCCAGTAATCCCTTCGCAACGTTTGCAAGACAGATTTTTAAGAACCTTGGCTATTTCTTAAATATACCTTTTATCAAAACGAAATGGGGTATAGAAGTAGTTTTATTAATAAAAACATTGATTAGGCGTCAGGGACTTGGTTTTAAAACACATAAGTTTTATTGAAGCTAGAATAACATTCTTATGTTAACTGTGTTTTAGGCATCCATTTCTCTTGCTCCTGTGAACATTTTCAAGGCAGGTGCAGATGAAGAGAAGGCAGAAACAGCTCGATTGGTAAGTCATTCTCTAAGAATTGATAGTACTTGAGGTAATTAAACTCTGTCTTTTCTACTACTAAAAATACTTTCACTATGTGACGATATGGAACATCTGTCTCTAACTGGCTTTCCTTGTTGCATGTCTGTGAGCAGAAGGGAGGAGGAGTGTTGTTTATACTGAAAATTAGAGAAACTCTTCATTGTCAAAACCCAAGTAGCTCCACTGGAGCTCAGAAGATTGGTGTTTTATTCAGTGCCATTTCTTCTGGCTTTGAGATAGACTTATGGTTTCTGTGAGAATTAAGTGTATTTGATCTAGTTATCAAAATTTAGCAGTTAAGAAGCTTGGATGCAACCTCTGTTGAAAGAGAGCTGTGGAAGGGTTGGTTAAAATGTCCTCTTGAAAGCTACATGATAGTGTATAATTCTTGTATTACAGTAGAAATAAATTGTTCCCTGAGGTATATTTATTTTCATTTCAGTCATCCTTTGTTGGTGCCATTGCCATTGGTGACCTGGTCAAGAGCACCCTGGGGCCTAAAGGCATGGTAAGAGAGCTGCAGGTTCAGTAGTCATACCTGTTAATTTAGCTTTAATAGTTACAGTGCGTTTGCAAGCAGTGTTCTGAATCTCGCATCTTGTAGGACAAGATTCTCTTAAGTACCGGGAGAGACAGCTCTGTGACTGTTACCAACGATGGTGCAACCATCCTGAAGGCTATTGGAGTTGACAATCCAGCTGCCAAGGTCTTGGTTGGTGAGTTCTTAAGGGCTCAATATTCCTTAATTTGTAACTCTATTACGGAGTTTTATTTGCTCTTAGAAAAGTGTTCTTGAAATACTGTGAAAAATTGAAGGGAGGGTGAGCAGAAATTGTGAAGTAAGGAGGGCATAGTACTGCAAGAGTTGTGCAATTCTGCAAAAGTAAAATTGAGGTGTATGCTGCTCTTCAAAACTGTTCTTGTATCTTCTTTCCCCTCAACTCTGCTTTGTCCCAGGAGTCAGAAGGGACAAAAGACAGCTGTGTGCCCCTCTTTTTTCAGTGAGAAAGTTCGGAACAGAAATCTATGGGGCAACAGAGGTTCTCTCTGATACTCTCAGATTTAAATCTCTGTCATACAGTGAGTGCTGTACTTCTGGACAGAGTCTACCTTTGTAATCACCTGTCTTACTCTGCCGGTGGCCGCGTACTGGTGACAAGCAGGAGCCTGAACAATTGGGTGTCAGGTTTCCTCATGATTTTGTGTTTGCTGGGTCCCAGTTTATCAGCAGTTCATGCAGCAGACGTGGTTATTGTAGTCTCTGATCCTGTATCTATACCTCAGAGCTTCTATCCAGCTGTACTTCCATTTGATAACCATCTTTAGGATTGGGAACAGAGGGGGGAATCGTGACCATCACCAGGCTGAAACTGGTGTCTAGGTTGCAAACAAAGAGCAGGAATTTGAAGGATGCTGAATTTCATTTACATCTCATGTTTTTCTGGGGTTTTTTTTAGGCTTCCTTCTTTACACAAAGAGTAAGACTTGTTTTTGTCCTCCAAATTAATGCATGAGAAAAATAGCATTAATACTGTGTTTTCCTTCTTCAGATATGTCAAAGGTTCAAGATGATGAAGTTGGTGATGGAACTACGTCTGTCACAGTGTTGGCAGCTGAATTACTGAGGGTGATGTGTTACACTTTTTCAGATGTGTTTGTCAGTGTACTTCTGTGATACTGCCAGTAGGAGGTGTGTTATCCTGTGTTTGTGAAAAGGGCTCCCAAAGCATAGGAAGGAATAGCTCACGCTGTTGNCTGGGCAGCCTGTTGCAGTGCCTCTCCACCCCCGTAAGGAATTCTTTCCTGACAGTTCTCCGAGTCCCAGAACCCATCGCCGCCCCCGGCCGGTCCCGCGCGGGGCCGGACTGCGGCTCCCAGAGCGCCGCGCGCGCCGGAAGCGGCGGCCGCTCTGACGCCAGTTCCGGTGGGGCTCGTGGGGGCTGCGGCGCGGCGCTGGTTCTCTGCTGAAGCGGACGGCGGCTCNTGGGGGGGGAACAACCCTTAGGTATTGCATCATCATTTTTTGCTATTATTTTAGATTATTATTCCTTATGTTATTTTTTATAAACTCTCAAGTATTTTAAGTTGACTCTTCGTGGCTGTTGCACTGGGCAGCATGCAGCACTGCTTAGTTGTGAAGCTCAGTCCTCTGAAATCCTTTTTCATAATATTTAAGGAAAAAACCCTACTAAATTCTATTCTTTGTTCAAGACCTGAATTCATACTGTTCCTGTAAACTCTGTATGGGTTTTATGTTTATGTAAAAATTTACACTGCCAAACTGTAAACCTGAAAGAGACTTGAGAGGTGAGTAATTTTTGCTAGTAGAACTGTGTCAGAAAATGTCATCATCTCAGGTCCAGGAACTGGGATCCAAGAGCATCTTAAGGAATGATCCATCAGCTTGCCAAGTTCCTCAGAAAAATGAAGTTAGATTTTTTCAACTACGCTTTAAGCTGCATCCATGAATGAATGCATCTTTTCTAGTTAGTGTAACTGTACTTTTGGGGGTGGGGAATAATTATTAATTTCATTTAAATAGGAGGCAGAATTACTGATTGCGAGGAAGATTCATCCTCAGACCATCATTGCAGGCTGGAGAGCAGCCACAAAGGCTTCAAGAGAGGCACTTTTGAAAGCGGCTGTGGATCATGGGTTAGTAATGTCTATTTGCTCTTCACAAAAAACTAATCAAGATCAAAACATCAATGCCAGTTACAGTCTGTTGGTAAATTCTTCACTCCTATTGAAGTAGTTTGAAGGCTGAGTTCATGAATTTTAACAGTTGAGAAAAAAATGCTGGGTTTTTTCAAGTGAATTACAGACGTTTTATGACACTCAAAATTACTTACGATGTGCAGAAACAAAATACAAGCAGTAATTTGCTCCCTGGAACAAAAATCTGAGTTGTTATTTCAAATTTCATACTCACATTTTAAATGTAACTATTTCCCTTGCTTGGCACTTTGAGAGCACAAACTTTACAAAGCTGAATGTGAAAATTCTCCTAACAAAACTTGTATTTCAACTAGAAGGTTATGTTCTGGGAAAGTGGAGGGATTCTGTGCAGCATTCCTCAAAACAGAATATGGTATATGCAGACACAGGCTAGAAGAAGTGGGTGAAGACTCGTGGTGGTAGCTAGTGGTAGTTCAGGCTTTCAGACTTTCCACTTTAACTGAACTGTCTTTATTTTAGTAATGATGAAGTGAAGTTCCGTGAAGACTTGATGAACATTGCAGGGACAACTCTTTCATCAAAATTACTTACTCACCATAAGGATCACTTTGTCAAGCTGGCTGTAGAAGCTGTTCTTAGGTTGAAAGGTTCTGGTAATTTGGAGGCTATCCATGTCATTAAGAAACTTGGTGGAAGTTTGGCTGATTCGTACTTAGATGAAGGTAAGTCTTTTGAGTGTTGACTGTATATGCACTTGAGAAATAAAACTGCTGAAAGTTACACATAGATGTAAATTTGTTATAGGAAACAATTTAAATTGAATACTAAAGATGAGGGAATTTTGTAATAATTATTAATGGTTCTCCTTTTTTAATTTGAAGTTTTACAACACCTTTCTGTTACTACAGGCTTTTTACTTGACAAGAAGATTGGTGTAAATCAGCCAAAAAGAATTGAAAATGCAAAGATTCTTATTGCAAATACTGGTATGGATACAGACAAGATTAAGGTATGTGCAGAACTGCTGTTGAGAAACTGTGTTTTTGTAAATGGAATTTTGAGACTGAGCTCTGTTTTCTTTGATTTAGATTTTTGGCTCTCGTGTTAGAGTGGACTCCACAGCAAAAGTGGCAGAAATTGAACAGGCAGAAAAAGAAAAAATGAAGGAGAAAGTGGATCGTATTCTTAAACACGGAATTAATTGCTTTATTAACAGGTATGTATTTCTTGGGTAAAGGACAGAATTACATTACTTCTCATGTTCTAGTTCACTCTGCTAGAATAGGCAGTTAAGTGCCCAGCAGGCACTTAGGATCAAAGGACTTAGAGCATGTGGCTGCCTGTGCTGAGTGCAATAGTGTTTCTTCAGAGAAAGGGTATTTCAAAAAGCATCATCGTTGGAAATTTTTTTCTTAGCTTTGTATGTTTTCCTGTCACTGCATTTGCTTCTGTGCTGGGTAACATTCCATGTGTGGCAGGTGCCTCATACATTGACTGCTTTAGTAGCTTTCAGAAATCTGTCTTGTGTCCATGCTACTGAGAATCTGGTGTCTTTTGTACTCTGTTATTTTCAAAGGTTTGTTCTGTACGTGATGGAGAGATGTTTTTTAATTTTAGACAGCTGATCTACAACTACCCTGAACACCTCTTTGGAGCTGCTGGTGTCATGGCTATTGAACATGCAGACTTTGCTGGTGTGGAACGTCTGGCTCTTGTCACAGGTGTGTAGAGTATCTTGTCATATGAAACTTATTATTTGTTTGTTTATTAGTAAACATTAAACTTACTTAAACATACTTCTTTTTCTCCAGCATCTGTGAATAAAGGATCATAATGCAAAACATGGAATATAATTCAGCAAGTACTTTTCTTTTATAGTTTCTTTTTAGTAATTTTCTTTCATATTTTAAAGGTATTTTCAGTAAAGTTCCTGCTTGATAAGATCTTGAAATGTTTGTTTTCTAAGGAAAGGATGAAACTAAGCAATAAAAAGAATAATTCCACAAGTTAATACTAGTAGTTCTTGATTCCGTGATAACACTTTGTTCTAAATGGCTGTTGTTTGATTGCAATGATAGAGAAGACTAAAAAGTCATCCTTTGTTAAAAATGCGGGCCTAAGTTGTTGATTTCAGGTGGACCTCAAATGACGTGAATAACCTGGATATTTTGAGTAGTGGTCAGCATAAATGTGATTCTAGGAACTAATGAAAATGAAACCTTGGAATGCTACGGATAATTCTCCTTGCTGAAGTTAGAGATAGTTAACTGGAACATCATAGAAAGTTGATTGTACAAATGATCAGGAGGATGAAGAATTTGCATTGCAGGAAAAAGACACTGACTTGTTTATCGTAGCAAAACTGAAGTATCAGTTGTGTATAACTGTGAGTAGGCACATTGACACAGGCAAATACTTGATTGTGGGGAACACCACTCACATTCTAAAATTATCTCAAAGCAGACTCTCTAAGCAGAGCAGATGGGCCTTATCAGGCCACACTGGCTTAAATTGTATAGCTGAAAAAAGGACAAGCTTTTAACATGCACAAACTTTCTGTTACAAATCTTGGTTTTCCTTGTAGTGCTACGGTTACATAGTGCTGCAAACTACCATGAAATATTTCAGCATGCATTGGGAATGCGTACATGTAAAGAGTTTTCTAATAGGAAGGGAAAAGGACTAGAACAATGTTCGGTTCAAAGACATTTTGGTCTTTGTAATGCCTGTTTTGTTTACAATATGGCAGTTTACAGACTGCGCAGTATTGCTGCTACAGCGTGGAATGAGACTTGTGATGCAGAATGGTTCTCAGCCATCATCAGGCAGGCAAAGTGAATACTGTCACAAGCTGAAGTGTTAAAGCATGAGAGACTTCATGTAGTATTTTATACATACTTAATCAGTAAATACTATGAAAACTTGAGACATACTGACATTTTAATGCTAGCAAAGATAAATGTTTATTCTGTTATCAGACACAACTTGAAAGCATTGTGATGTGAAACAAAACATTGGTGTTTTAAGGATTTATCAGCATTGATTAAAGGTTTCTGGTGCCATATGCTGACACGAGAAAAACTTGGCTTATCAGTATTGTTAATTTAAATTTATTTTGGGGCACTTAATGAAGATTTTTTTTTCACATCCCCCCCTCCCCCTTGGTTAGACCTTGCCTGGAAGGATGCTTTCATTGAGAGCTCTGATTTCTTTATGATCTTACACTTGTAGGTGGTGAAATTGCATCAACCTTTGATCACCCTGAGCTGGTAAAACTAGGAAGCTGCAAGCTTATTGAAGAAGTCATGATTGGAGAAGATAAACTCATTCATTTCTCTGGAGTAGCAATGGGTAAGTGTTTTATCGCTAATGGTGTATAATAACATTTGTGTTGACCTTCTGCTAATGCTGTTGAGTTTCCAGCAAGGCATAGGAATTTTGTAATGATTCATGTAACTGTTTGTTAAAGCCTTGCTTTTCAGTAAAAATCTTGCACAGTTTCATGGTTGAAACTGTGTATGTTTTGTGTTACGTAAATGAACACATCATTTTTAAGGATGGGAACCAAGATTTCTGCTTTGGGAGATGAAATTGACAAGAAAAGTAGCAATATGTTACACTTAAAGAGCTTGAGAGCTTGTTCTAGTAAACACCAATATTTTCAATACAAGTTTTCAAGGAGTTTTGAGGTGATACTAATTTTCTTTTAAATGAAATAAGGTGTTGTGGAACCAAAGAATAACACTGTGTACATAACTTCATTCTATCTTTGAAATGTCATCATGCTTTCTTTTGCCTCCAAAATTAAGTGATACAAAACTTGACTGCAGTGATAGCAAAACCACTGTAAATACTTTGTGACAGCCCATTTTTGTGTCCTGGTTTCTTTTTTTAATCCTTTTGCATTTGTGCTTTCTAGGAGAAGCTTGCACCATAGTTCTGCGTGGAGCTACACAGCAGATTCTAGATGAAGCAGAGAGGTCTTTGCACGATGCTCTCTGTGTCCTGGCCCAAACTGTGAAGGACACAAGAACTGTGTATGGTGGAGGTGAATATCAGATTCTTTGTACTTTGTACATGAGCCGCATTTCGTATTTCTGTACATCAGATACATAACATCTGTGTGTTTTCAATGAATAGGTTGTTCAGAGATGCTGATGGCTAATGCTGTTGCAGAACTTGCTGTCAGAACACCTGGCAAAGAGTCTGTTGCAATGGAGTCCTTTGCTAAGGCTTTACGAATGGTAGGTTTATTTAATCACATTGCTGGATTAAGAGACAAAGTTTCATGAAGTTTACTAACTTCTTACATCAGATAGTTGCTTCACTTTAAAAGTTTTGGTTGTCCAAAGTAAAAAGTGAAGTTTAGCAACATGTCTTGGATAAACATAGGGGGAAATTGGTTTTTTGTCTTAGGAAAAAAGTGCTGGTGTTTTAATAATTCTGTGTGTTAAAGAATTGTAAATGTTCATATGCTAGCCCTCTTCTAAATGGTTCTTGCTCACCTTACCTGCTAGTTAAAAGTCTTGCAGAAATAGTGCATAAAAATCTCATGTAGTTAACAGCTGATCTAGAAAAGAGCATTCCTTCTGTTCCATTGATGCTCTAGTGCTGTTTGGGTACTATCTAGAAGTTTCTAGTATTGCATTGGAGAGTGCATCTTAGTAGGAAATAAGAGTGTCACAAGAAACATTAATAGAATTTTGCTAACAGGCTGTCAATTTGAGAAAAAGTTGACTTTCTGCAATTTAAATGAGGGAAAACCTTTCTCCCAAGAAAATTAAATTCAAGAGCATAGCAACACTTGGCATTACCTCTCCAGTCAGCACATGCAAGTTTGCACTGCTTTCATGGAAACAGTGAACAGAATGATCAGATGCTTACCAGCAGGCTTGTGCTTTTAAAATGAAAACATTTCTCCAGTTGTAGTCTGAAATAATAAAACACAAGATTTTTTTTTTTTTCTTCTGTGCATGTAAAATGAACTGACAAATCTGCTAAAATGCTTCTGTCCTCTTAGGTACTTTCTTAAAACAGGGTCTTGAAATTCTTAGAAAGGTAGTTTGGGTTTTTTTACTTTTTCCTTATCTTCTGATCACAGTAACAGATCATCTGCCATGTTTCTGAAGCATTTTGAAATTCAGTTGTAAACTAATAACATCAAAGTATGTTTCATGTTTACTGAGGATCAGTGCCTGTGTTAATTAAAAACAACCTGTGTTTATCCCCTTAGATCCCAACAATAATAGCTGATAATGCTGGCTATGACAGTGCTGACTTGGTTGCTCAGCTCAGAGCTGCTCACAGTGAAGGGAAGACTACTTATGGACTGGGTAAGGGGCTCAGTTTTGCTTCCGTGTTTGAATTACTGTTTGGCTGGTCCATTAGGCTCATTAAAGTTGTTCATGTATGTCTGTCACATATGTTCAGCTGGAAGAACTGAGTATGATTTGTTTGTTTTGCATAGAACTTGGGTGTACAGCACTACATTCCTTTTCTGTTCTACCAGGCTTTTGACAATAGAGTGAAAACCTTTGGTTTTGAAGTGGATGGTTTCTGCCTCTGAAAACCACTTTCCTTACATTAAGTCTAGTTATAGGAAACTTAAAAACATTGTTTTAAAGGCAGCAACCGGCTAAAAACCCAGCAGAACCAAACACATCCTTCCCCTTGCTCCTTTACTCTTCACCCCCCAAAAAACCAACCAACCAGAGTTGCAGAGAAGAACCTTGAAGCAAATATACCTAAGGAAATAGTGCTGAGAGTCCTGTTGGGATCTTGTCTTCTCATCATGGTGTATAAAGTTTTTATCATTAATTGTTTGTATGTAGTTGCAACATTAGCCTTAAATCAGGAGTCTTGAGGTAAAAGACTTTATTTAATACTTCCCTTACTATCAATATAGTTCATTTGAGCATGTAAATTTGAGCATGTAAATTGCAAGAAGCTCTCAGCTTCTTTTAATTTCCCTTAGAAATGCCAAGTTAAAAGAAAACCATAAAACCACCTCTTAATGTATTTCTTCTTCCAGATATGAAAGGGGGTGTCATTGGAGACATGTCAGTTTTGGGAGTAACAGAAAGTTTCCAGGTCAAGAGACAAGTTTTGCTGAGTGCAGCCGAAGCAGCAGAAATGATTCTTCGTGTAGATGACATCATTAAAGCAGCACCCAGGTATGACCAGAGTATCTGCATGGTCAGTCACAGTGGTAGAGAGTTAACCTCCTTCTGTGGAAGAGTAATGGTGCAGAAAAGTCTTGTTCTAAGGATACTTTACTTGAAATGGAGCCTGACATCTGACACGCTGATGCTTATATTAGATAATTTAATTGCATTAGCAGTATTGTCGGGCCTTTAGAGCCACCAGCGAACTGAAATTGCTGTGCCTGAGTAATGTCTAGTTAATCTTAGGTCACCAGCTACTTGTGTATAGCACTAAAACATCTGCACAAGTGGCTGACCAAAATGTAAGGGATTATGCTTTCTTTTTCTTTTGGCAAGAATTGTAGTGAAGTGTCCAGCTGCTTCTGAGATAGAATCTGCAGCTAAAACAAAAAAATGTTTGTTAAAAGGTTTGGGAAGAAATGCCACTGATAGGCAGGTTATGCCATGGGTGCCTACTACCAGGTAGTTTTCACTGCTTTTTGAATCACAGGATTTTTTTTACCATGGCTTTGGGTGGTGTGTTAACTGAGGTGATACTGCTTTTTGTGCTGTGAGATAAAGTTGTCACTGAACACAAAATACCAACTAAAGATTAAAAATAAGGGTGGGTGGGGAGGGGCTGGTGGACATCAGTGTGGTGGGAATTTTCTAATTTTTCTTTTTCTCCCCAGAAAACGTGTACCAGACCATCGCCCCTGTTAAATTTTCTTCAGTACCTGAGGATGTGTGGACCAGATCTCACCTAGTAATTTTTTTTAATGGTCTAGTTTTTGTGAGGTTATGGAACAGAAGCTTGAGACAAACAGATCTCCATCAATGGCACTGTCTTCAGTTGGTTTTTACTTACTGGAGCTTTTATGTGTTGTGGGGAAGAATTCGCTTTCAGGGGTGTATACACCAGGGGTTTTATACAACCCTATTCATTCTGTTCCTTCCAGGTTCCACTTGAAATACACAGAAATAAAAAAATAAAAATAAATAATTCAGATTCCCCAAAGTTGTATTTCTTTCTGTAGAACTGGGAAGGGCAGATCCATTAGGACAACTGCAGTGCACATACTCAGGCCTTGGATGCTTCAGGGAGTGACTGACTGAGCGCTCATGGCTCACTGGTTCGTGTTGACCTGCTGTGTTAGTATAAGTAAGTGGTGTATTCCAGTCCTGGCTGCTAGGGGGTCCTAGAAACAGCAGGCTCTGAAGTTAGATGGTATCTTCTTCTTGTGATACTGGAGTATTACTTTTTTTTTTTTTTTTTTGGATGATGGAAGAAGGGGAGCAAAAGAGGAACTTCACTCAATGCCCAGAACTACAACTAAGTGATCATACAGCTTTTTACACCCCTAATTTTACATTTTGCTGAGGGGAGTTGAGGGGAACATGCAGTTTGGGAGAGGGAACAACATTCTGGACCAGAGAGTTGATCTATGAAGTACTGGGCTGAGTTTACAAACACTTAGAGGGCACTTGGCAGAAAATGTGCCAGGCTCTGTAACACTTGCTTCCTACCGTCTCTGCCCTGCCTCTTTCATGTCTGTTGTAGCCTGTCTTTATATTCATTTTCTCATTCTGTAGTTGCTGCAAAGGCAACATGTTTCTTAACTGGACTGATTTCTTTGTGCTTACGTTGTAAGGAAGCCTGTGATGCCTGCAGCAGTCTGCATGTGGATTTGTGACGACTGGAAGCACAGACAAGCAGGGGCCCCGTCTGTGTAGGGGCCCGGAATGGTGCCTGCCAGGCTTTGTGACCTGTCTGGCCCTTGCAAGTATAACACAGCACCTGTCAAACAGCAGGGCAAGTCTGCCAAAGCAGAAAGATAAAATTGAAAGGAGCAAGTATGTGTGCAGACATTTTTCTCCCTTAGATTTTTTAAAATGAAGGGAATCTGCTTATAGAATCCTGCCCTTAACTGTTGTCAGAGACTTCAGTTCTCCAGAAGTGATAGTACTGTGTGGAGAGAGCTGAGTGAAACACAAACAATTGATAAGCCAGTGCAAGCACACTCTTCCCCATCCCCTCAGATAAATACAGTACTAGCTCAGTGCTGTTGGGATATAAAACATTGACCTTGGATATTTAAAAAAAAGCCTGAAAGCTTTTCTTTTTGTAGGATGAAATTGTTGGAACAAGACTAGATAAAGAAAGGATGGTTTAGCTTGGCAAGATGCTAGTATTACTTTTATTTAATTTGACTAGTAGCACACTACGACGGTGCCAGCCAGATCCAAATTTGGACTTCATATAACAACACAAGTGCTAGCAGAGTCTGTATCAGATAATTTTTCAAGCATGTAGATGACATTAAGCAGTCATGAACTGGCATGGAATCAAACCTTTTCTGGAAAATCAACTGCTGCTTCTGCAGGCTGTGCTGGTGAAACAGTTCTACTTGACGAGTGTGCTACCAAGGGCTCTTTGCCCTTGTTAAAACTACCTTTCACCTCATTCAACCATGCTGTGGAGTCTAAAGTTTAAAATGTCACTTTGAGCCAGATTTCTGTTACTCAATTAAAACAAAGCTTAAAAAAATGTGCATTTTTAAGAGGATCTGAGCTGGTCCAAGCTGCAAGCTTGAGAAATACCCGGCTGAAATCAGCTGAGTAAAGTTTGCCTCATCTTCAGACTATGTGCAAGTGACATGCTCACAGCCCTGGATTTCATTCATGCAAGTTTACCTTTGCAGCTCTTGTGGCTTTTCCTTTTTAGTCAGGCTTTGATTTTCTTTGCTGCTGCATGAAAACTTGTCCTGTACAGCTTCCCTTAGAGGCAGTGTTGTCAGTAACAAAACCCAGCAGTAAAGCCTACAGCTTTCCTCACCATCATTTGAAATGTTGCTCAGCGGTAACGAAACAGCTGTCACAAATTTTGCAGGAAGAAGGCAGCAGTGTAAGAGACGAGCCTCCTGTACATACATGCTGTTTCCTTGGAAGTGCAGCCAGGGCTCTGCTACCACTTTCCACATGGCAGGCAGGGAAACAACCAAGGTGTTGCTGCATTTCAGGTAAGTAATGTGAGACAAATGCTGTGGGTTAGTTTAGAGCTGTGAGTCTCAGCAGTGCTCATCTTCAACAGTGGCTTCCAGCTGAGCTCAGATGCCTCAGCAAGGTGGAAGGGAAAAGAGTGAGCCCACGGGTGAGGAACAGCAAGTCCATATGTGCTGCATGCAAGCCACCCATGAAAAACATCTATACCGAGCCTTCACCTCTGCTGTGAACTCTGAGTGGTCCCAGCATGGGAGATTGGAAAGGGAGGAAGTCTGTTCTAGGGAATGCTGGGTGCTGCACCAAGACGGGTATCTGTACGAGAGTTTTGCTGTCACATTATCTCCAGGCTGGTGCACGTGCTCCTGATGACTGTCAGGTGATGTGGTGCTCCCTGGACACCAGCGAGCATGGGAGAGGTGGAGGATGGGCAGTGGTGGGAGTGCGCTGCCACCTTTGCCAAAAGGGGCAGTTGGGCATCAGCACGGCTCAGCTCCTGGCTCTGTCTTGGCGGCAGGAGGCAGCAGTGGCTTCTCGTCGAGCGTGATGTCTATCACCGCCCCGGATCGCTTGCGGGGCTCGGGGGTCTCCTCTGACCATCTGCCCACCCTGCGCACCCCTTTGGCCACTTTGGGTGCATTCCTGCAGGGGTTGTGGTCGTAGATCACCAGCTTCAGGCCGGAGAGGTGAGCTAGGCTGGGGAAGAACCGGATGGAATTGCGATCCACGTCGATCACCTCCAGGAAGGGCATGTCCAGGAGCACGGGAGGGAACTCGGACAGCAGGTTTCCCGACAGCCAGATGGTGCGCAGCTCCTGCAGGCACTGCAGCTGCGGAGGGAGCGTGCGCAGGGCGTTGGAGCCGGCATGCAGTGTCTTGAGCAGGCTGAGCTCGCACACCACTTCGGGCAGGTACTGCAGGCAGTTGGACTCGATCCAGAGGGTCTTGAGGTTCTGCAGGAGTCGGAGCTCGAGGGGCAGGCTGCAGAGCTTGTTGTTGCCCAGGTAGAGGATGCACAGCTGCTTCAGCGTGCACACAACTAGGGGCAGTGCTTTGAAGTTGTTGAAGTCCAGTGCCAAGATCTGCAGGTTTTGCAGCTGCTCCAGCTCAGGGGGCAGATGGTTCAGGTTGTTGTCACTCAGGTACAGCTTAACCAGTTCTCTAAAAGAGCAAATGTGCACAGGCAGCCGCCTCAGTTGCCTGCCACTCAGATCCACCATTTTATCCACTGGCATCTCTTCTAGGTCTTCTAGGAGGAACTTCTGGCACTTGTTAGCAGGCACAAAAGCAACTATGGCTTTCAGACTGTTGCCCATCTCGGGATTTTGTTTTGGGATAGCCGGGACTGTGAGGGACAGGGGCCTGCCTTGGTCTTCTCCTGCTGTGCACTGGCCTGTTGGTAACTGTCTTCCCAATATAAGGCCCTGTTTACATGGCACCAGCCATTAATCTCAAGGGCTCTGAAATGTTTCTGATAACTGAAGGAGTGTTTGGTGATGGGGATTATAGACAGAGCGACTCAGGGCCCAGGTCTCCCTCTCTCACCCACACTCCCACTCGCTTGCCCCTCCCACCGCCCCTCCCAAAAAACACATTCCTTCTTGCCTCTTCTTACACGCTGTAAATGTTCTCTGGTTTTGCCCCAAACAGTCACACCAATGCCCCAGCCCCTCACCTCTTGCTGCAGTTGTGCTGTGTGTGTAGCCAGTGCAGGCAGCAGGAATGAACTTGGGCAAGTAAACCACAGCAGACCAAATTTTTAATCTCAGAGGTTTAACTTTCATGAAACTTTCAGCAGAATTGTCGGATATAATAGAATTGCTGTTTAAAATACCTGTCAAGACTTGACTGACTTTCAAGACGAGTGGCCCTTTCAGGGATATATTTTGAAAGGTGCCAAATACTTGGATTTCAGAGTGTAACTTGCCACCCAGTACTTATCTTAAAGCTTTATCACAAATACTCGGCAAACTCCTGTCTTGAGCTGTGCTACTATTTATGTTCCTAATTTAATGGTATTTACTATAGCCTCTGGCACTCTTGACTGCGTAGGGCCTTTTTCATTACATTATGTTTTACTTCTTGTCTGAATCCCAATATAATGTGCTATCACAAACTGCCAAGGCTGCTCTCCATCCGCCTTCCAACTGTGCTACTGCAGTTCCTGCGTCTGTACTGAAACCTGTCAAGAAACTCCCATGAATTTAATTCCATCAAGATTCTCAGTTGTTATGAGTGAAATAAATAAATACAATGTTGAAAAGTTATGGCTGTTTAGATGTGACAGTGTAAACTGTTCTCCTCTCATCAAAACCCATTTTGCTATCCAGTTTTAATTTCTAGGAGCATTCCCATGTATAGAAAGCTCTGCATAGTTTGACTTGTTGAGCTGCTGCTATATCACACTTTCCTGGGGACTCATATGTGTCCCTGCCCATGGCAGGGGGTTTGGAATGACATGATCTTTAAGATTCCTTCTAACCCAGCCCATTCCATGGTTGTCCTGCCTGTGTGTTGGCTGTGGCTCTGCCATGAACTTTGGATGTGAAAGCTGGCAGAGTGTTTTAAGGTAAAATAGCCTTTTCAGCACCTGGCTCTTTGCTTTGATATACACAGCTCATTGCTGCCATTTTCCATGCCTACCATAATGTAGGGAGAATACTTTCTTCAAACAATCTGCAATTGGTTTTGGGATATTAGGTGCTATACTACCAAAATCCATGACTGCTGAGAGCCACACAGTCTTGAAAAACAAAAGGCAGAGCAAACAGAAGTTTGAGGAAAAGGCACCACTTAAGGTAGCCTCTGGATTTCTGGTCAAATCTGGTAATACAGAACTCTCCTCTATCACTTGCTTTCAAATGTAAAGCAGCTCTTAGCTATCAGTTTGGTATAGGCTATAGGATGTTTACAAGCCTTTTCCCCACAAGATGAATGGCTGTGCCATGCAGCAGTGATGCTATGAAATGTATGGAGAGCTTGCCTGTAGGAGGAGAACAACAGAGAGGGCACCTGGGAACCCCTATTGCAGCAGGACGGAGAACAGTGAGTGCTGAGACCTGAGTGCCATAAAATGGGTTTTGGATGGAGAAGCTGCGCAGAGTACCAAGCCTGGAGAACAAAGACAATGTCCCAGTCATCTGTGGTGGTGCTGGGGAATAAAGGGCCTGAAAGCTCCCTCTCTGATGACAGAAGGTGGGACGTGCTATGGCATCCCAGCAGGAAGAGGGCAGTTTGCAGTGCATGAGCATCTCCCTCTAGTCACTTCTTTACTGCTTTGACACTCTGTGCCCTGTCAAAGGACCACTGTGGGAAATGTGTCAGCAGATTGTTGAATTTGTTTTTCATTTCTAAACAGCTGTGGCACCTTCTGAAGGCCTCTCTTAAGGCACTGTAGGCTACAGGTATGGAAAACCAAATGCATTTGGCGTAATTAATAATGAATGTACATCCACAACAAAGCCTTGTCTTTTTAGACAAATCTTTCCAGATAACCTACTAATCATAACAACATAAGAGCATAGGTAAGAATATATTAATGATATAGTTTAGGCATATTTTTCTCAATAATCCGTATGTTGACAAGTAACTTTGCAATGTACCTTACATCTGCAGATAGAGATATCGATATTTTTTTTTTCTACTTAATGGAACTTTTAAGCTGCAGATAACTATTTCTTAGGGATCCTCTGCATTGTAGTTTAATCATTATTCCAGCTTATCAAAAAAAGTCAGGATGACCTCTTGTTGCTGTATTTTGTACCTCTGTTAGCTAAATTAATGTCTGCTTGGAACATAGTGTGAGATCAGAGAATTTGGGAAAGAATAACCTTTCTGTGTGGATTAATAAAGGACTACACTTGCAACAAAATGAACAATTATATTCTTCCTGAGACTCAGCCACTCAGTGGAGGCACTAACGCAAAGACAGTCCCCACAGTAGACCCAGGCAGTGTTTTGAAAGCCACTTCTTGTCTTCAAAGTTATCATGATGCCCTCCAATATGAACGTTAATGACTTCCCAGAAGCATTTTTAGCATTTGAGGAAAAGTTCAAGTGATAAAGGCACTCAGCACAGACATTGTCTTGCTCTTGTCAAAGTGACACTGCCCTACTCAAGGGCATGACATCCGCTGTGCTGTGCGTCAGGTGACAGGTGGGGGCTCCTTGAGAAATGCCTTTGCTTTCTAGAAGTTCACAAATGGCCACATCTTTGCTCACTATTCTCATTTCCAGCACCCAGCTCCTGCAGCTCAGTGGCTGGGATGACTGGGACAGAAAATGTGGTAGTTTGCTGATAACTTGTGTAAAACCTCTGAATCCAGGAGAAATTGTGAATATTACTCAGACCTAGATAATTGAAAAGAATCATAATAAAATAGAAATCAATATAAAAGATGCATTTTTGAGATTCTATTAATTTTCGAAACAAGGTATTATAATAGAGATGCTGGTGCTTTTTCAGATCCAAAGCTCTGCCCTCACCTGTGTGATGACACCAGGCTCAGCCTTTGCTGAGTTTTTTTAGCCCTTACAATTTTGGAGGTACATTGGGAAAAGTCTTGTAAGTAAATTGCAGAGTCAGTGCTCAGCTTCCTCCTGGGCAGCTGATGGGTTGGAGGTTGTGCTCTGCCAAATCAGCCTCCTTTTGACACCATTATTTCTCTGCAGGCTTGACTTGAACCCAAGTGTCAGGCAAGGGTGGGAGCCACTAACCTCAGCAAACTTGCAGGAAAATAAATCCAAGAGAGCTCTTCTAAATGTCTTGCTGAAATATGTGCAAAATTATTGCTGGTTTTTACTGTATGTTGCAGTATTGTACTGTTGTGTTTTTTACTTTGAAGATCCATTTAATGGGGTGGCAATCACATTTATGTTTATACTGGACCTCTCCCATAAACAGGGAATTAAACTTCACCTGTTAGGGGGTGCCTTGTCAGAAGCCCATCAAATGTCTGTCTGCTCAGCCCTGCTGAAATGTCTCCATGCAAAAGGGAAATGGTTGTATATTATGTCCTCTTTCTCTGCGTGGAACACTTCTGAGCAACATCTCACTAAAGTGAGCTTGAAAAGCAGCATGTCCTTGGACTGCTTCCTCTTTCTCAGGCTAACAGGAGCCAAGCTCACCCCATGTATTATATTTATGTAAAAACATTAAGGATTGTTAGTGAAATGTCTGTTTGGTCTAGACTGTGCCCTGATTATCTGTGCCTGAATAGCTCTACTGGACACCACTATTTGCACAAACCCGTGGTTAGTCTAAGAGTAAATTAATCAGTTTTCTGCCAAAGCACTGACCTCCTGCGATTGATTGACCTGGCGAACGGCCCTCAGCTGACTACAGGCCATAAAAAAGGGACTTCTGAGCAAAGGAGTGTCATTAGACTCTGAACTGCTTGGAGCCATGAGGGCAGCACTGTTGGCTGTGGTTTACATCCCGCTCATTGTGGCTGTGGAACGGTAAGAAAACACGTCTGGCTTTGCTGACACACGTCTCAGCTGGCTTTGTGGGGTGACCTGTGCTTGTTGCTACTTGAGGTCTCAAAATAAAAAACCTTTCTAAAAAAAAAAATGGAGTATGTGACAGTTCTAGAAAGGACAATCAGTTTTGTTGTTGTTGTTGTTTGTTTTATTTGCATAGAATCCCCTTGATTCGATTCAAATCTATCAAGAAACAGCTGAAGGAAAAGGGAGAATTAGAGGAATTTTGGAGGAATCACTACCCTGATGTTTTTGCCCGGAGGTATCTGCATTGCTTCCCCGCAGATATTGCTTTATCAGTAGGAGCTGCTTCAGAAAGGCTGTATGATTACATGAATGTAAGTACAGTTTTCATAATGCAATCATTAGGACTCATCATTCTATTGAAGGCAGGTTTTTTTTCCCAGCACCTTTCAAATCTGTTCTGTCAATGAAATTATAGGGCTTGAGGTGACTCATTGCTTTATGCTATAAATATTAGATCATAAAAAACCCAGATTGCAATCTGCAAAATAAAGCATGTCTAGGTCTAGGATAGCATGGGACCTGGGTAGAATGCTGATGTAGAGTAGCAGTGGTAGTCCTGTTACAAGTTTCATTTTTGTATAGATCTGTATTGGACTCTGTTGGGTCCCCAAAGAAATATATGAGGTTTGCCTGTATCAGTCTTAGTGAACAATAGGGTTTTTCATAGCAGAACCTGCTTACTTTATTTAGTCATATTCTATTTACCAGACACTCGGATTCTTCTGTGTTACAAAAAAATCCTCCAAATCTCATTTATTTGATCAGGTGGAGTCATAAATCAGTGATAACAAAGACCTAAGTAGAGTTTTTAATTTTTATGCTTCTATCTCTGGAGTTTAATATGTATTAAATATTGAAGACTGACCTGAGAGGATTTCATCTAAAGTGAAAAAGGAAAAATATTAATTTCACTGGATCTCAGACAGGCGAGTCAGCAGGTCTACCATTTTGTAAGCTGTCTTTCCTGGTTTTAGAATTTTGTCCATTTGGATGATCTCTGTTTTCTGTTTTATTTGGTTCTTCTGCTATGCTTATCTCAAGGAAAACTAAGTTGCAGAAATTTTGTGAAGTCTTCATCTGAACAGGGAATGGAATTAAAGAGAAAGCCAAATTCATTCAGCAAGAACTTACTGACACTAGAGAGCCATAAAGAAATAAGTATGTGAAGAAGAACACAGGACACGAAACATTTCAACCTGCTTTAAAGCTTATTTCACAGAGGGATAAATCTCAAAACAACAAAGCAAAACCCACTTCCCCAGCACATTCAGGTAGCACCAGGAATGGTTTTATTGCAGTGTGTATGTGGGTTTTCTGGTTGTATGTTTTTTGGGTTTTTGGGGTTTTTTAATGGACATCCCTTAGGTTTGTTTAATGTAAGAAGAAATAGAATCCTACTGTTTAGTTGGATATTCTCTTAAATGGCATGCTTGCTTGCCTTTTCAATATTATCTCATTCAGACTGTAAATTCCGGCGTCAGAAATGTCAGTGTATTAATTAACAAGTATGCAGTTGAGAGTACATATTCAAATACTTGTACTGCTGCACAGAGTTTGGCACTAACTATTGCTTTTCTGTCTGTAACTGAATTCCAGAAATGCCTCTTCCTAAAAATAGGTCTCTTAATGCTGAAGTGCTTTTCCAGGGCCAGATAGGAGCACTTAGACACTTGTATACGGGATGTGAATAAGCACTTCACTCCAGCATTCACGTGTTCACAGATTATCTCAGTCTCAATTGGTAGCCAGGGATGGTCAGTAGTTTCTTCATCTGCTGATGAACTTTGTCCAGTACAGAAGGAACAGTTTGTGCAACACAATACTTTTTGACTTGCTATAATAGCTGCTAATTGCAATGGAAAAAGAGCAGCCACATATGACAGTGTTTGTGCCACCAGTCGGAGCCCTCTGAAGCTGGCAGAGGCAGGTCATGCTGACTTTGCAACCCTGATTTCTTATTGACATCAGTAAGGAACAGCCTGAAGGACTGTGGTCATGAGAGAGTTTCATCTTGGGGATGACCTTGCCACCTCTGAAGCCAGGGAAAGAGGGTCTGTTGACTCCGTAGGGAACCCAACTGAATGTTTGCTTAAAAGGCTTTAAAAATACCACACCGTTGTGCATTTGGCTAGAGTGAAACCTGCTGCCTGAAGCCGCTCATGAAACCAGATGCACTTTGTGTTGTATGTATTTACATTTAAATGGAACTGCACAGAACACTCTGAGAAAGTGCTGTGTGGTGCTCCCAAGCAGGCGTATTCCTCAGGAATAGCTGGCTGGAGGCTGCGCAGGGCTGACGGGTTGTTCCTCCCGCAGGCGCAGTACTACGGGGTTGTGAGTGTTGGGACACCACCCCAGAGGTTCACCGTTGTGTTTGACACCGGCTCCTCCAACTTCTGGGTCCCTTCTGCTTATTGCATCAGCGAGGCCTGCAGTAAGAAATGTTGTTCTCCCTCATGCTTGTCTTGTCTTGGGTCCAGAGACCTTTCCCACTTCTCCTGCAGTAAGAAATGTTGTTCTCCCTCATACTTGTCTTGGGTCCAGAGACCTTGCCCACTTCTCCTTTCCCAAGAAGCTTGCCTGCAGTAGGGATCTGCAAGGGGAGGATCCCTTAGGGCTGCTCTCCTCTCCCCAGTTAGCTCCTCTGCCCTTCATGTCACTCTGCAGCCAGGGCAGGAGCCATCTGCAACTGCCCAGAGTCCCTCTGCACCATGAGACAAAAGGCATGAAAATAGACCTGGGAGACCTACCAACAGAGGTGGAAATGCCCATTTTTGTTCTAGTTTTTCTTTAAAATTCAAAATTACCCCTCTGGTACAGAAAAACTGGGAAGCCTGCAGGGGAACGGAGGTACTTCTTCAACACTTTTTCTCATGACAGAAGCAAATATTTGGCTCTCCTACATCTCATCTGGTTCTGCACTGGGGAGTGGGTGTGTTGCCAGGGCCTCCCCTCAGTGTAGAGATATCATTTTTTTTGTGTAGGGGTGCACCAGAAATTTAAGTCCTTCAAGTCAGATTCATATGAGCACGGAGGGGAAGCCTTCTCCCTGCAGTATGGCTCGGGACAGCTTCTAGGCATTGCTGGCAAAGACACGCTGCAGGTGAGTGTTTACCTAAAATGGGTGTCAGCCTTCACATCAGCTGTTTTCAGGGCAGTTCAGATACTGGCCTTGCCCTGGAAAACCAGGCCTAGTTTAGGCAAGGGCAGGGTGAGGTCCCACCAAGCCGGATGCTGTGAGGTGTGGGTGCTGCTCTGCTTTGGGCTATGAACACAAATGCCTCAGATTTTATTTTTCATTTCTGCTTGTCTTATTGGATCCTGTTCTGGGCTTATGAACAAGCAGCCACATAATTAAGGCATTCTAAGGAATTGGTGCAACCTAGCTGCCAAATAAGCCCCTGCTATATTGATGCAAGTCACACAAAGATATCCAGGCTTTATAAACTGAATGAATCCATTGACATGGATCGTAAACATGGCTAATTTCTTGTTATTGATGGTGTCATTACTTTCAGTTGTGGTTGTTTTTTGCTTTTTTTTTGCCAAACAGATAAGTAACATCTCCATCAAGGGACAGGACTTCGGCGAGTCGGTGTTTGAGCCAGGAGCAACTTTTGTCCTTGCCCACTTTGATGGTGTACTGGGCTTAGGCTACCCCTCCTTAGCAGTGGGCAATGCTCTGCCTGTGTTTGACAGCATCATGAACCAGCACCTGGTAGAGGAGCCAATCTTCTCTTTCTATCTGAAAAGGTCTGTCTTTTAACGACACTGCCAAAAAAGAAGTAAAGCTCTTTTAACTGTTGATAGAAACAGCTGTGCACCTGTATAAAACTTCAACCCTAGAAAGAAATTTCCCCCATTTTTTTGGTTCTTGGTTTGTTTTTTGGTTTTTTTTTCAATTTGACACTGAAAATTCTGGCATGAAAAGGAATAATGTTGTGAGGAGGACCATGACTTTTTGGACAGAGATGTATTCTTGTTGGAGCTGGTCATAAAGAAAAGTTCCCAGCTCAGACTTGTCATGTCTGTTGCCAGAGGTTTCCCTCTGGCCCATGCAGATGAACAGAAATGCTGTGCTACATCCAAATGGCCACATTTCAGAAAAATACTATTCCCTTATTTGGACCTAGCTGCAATTCCACCTATTTCTCTAGTGTTTATTCTGAGCTGAGAGTAGAAACTGGCTCAGCCTGCTCCTGATGCCTACCTTGGTGTCTACAGTAAGTCTTCTCGGAGGTTGTTTGCAGGGTCTGAGTTGGGACATATACAGTGATAATTTAGGAATAATCCCTTTCAGCCCTCCATATCTGAATCTAGAAAGGGCTGTGATTTGTCTTTTGCTTTTTAAGTGTAATCTCATTGGTGCATGCTGGCACACTCCCATGTCTGTGTTAAACTGTTTTCTGCTTTCAGAGGAGATGACACCGAGAATGGTGGTGAGTTGATTCTGGGGGGGATAGACCATTCTCTCTACAAAGGTTCAATCCACTGGGTCCCAGTCACTGAGAAAAGCTACTGGCAAATACACATGAACAAGTATGTATGTATGTATAAAAAACCTGGTGGAATTCACCCCCCTGGGTAAACCCCCTCCAGACAGGAACACCTGGTGACACAGGTGCAGGAGGATTCAGCTGCGGTGTTTTATCCCCGTGCCTCTCAAAGAGGGGTTCACCAGGATGAGGTCGGGGTTTGTTGGTTCTCTAAATCTGCTGTGACATGGGTAACTGGTTTCTGGGAGAACATGTTAGAATGTTTTAATATGATGCACCCGTGGTTAAACTGAGTCTGGGTGGACTGTTCAGTTAAGAGGTTAAGGCATCCTGGAATGGAATCCAGCTCTGGGTCCTGCTCTCATCTTCCAGCTAACTTTGTTCAAAGTAGCCGGTGTTCCTTTGTCCCACCTCTAGCACACTGTCTAAATTGATGAGAACACATACCTGGGGGTGAGGACAAATTCACCAGCATGAAGCACATGATTAGAGCTGTAGGAGTCCCAAGAGAGAAAAGTGGGTCCACAGACATTCTTGTCTTTAGCAAAGCTTGGCAGGTAGTTTTCATCATAGAATCACTGCATCATTAGGGTTGGAAAAGATCTTTAAGATCATTGAGTACAAGTGTCAACCCACCACCACTACCAAGTACACCAGTAAACCATGTCCTCGAGTGCCACATTCACACATCTTATCATCGTTTCCAAGGATGGTGACCCTACTGCTTCCCTGGGTAGCCTCTTCCAATGCTTTACAACCCTTTCTGTGAAGAAATTTTTCTTAATACTCAATCTAAGTCTACCCTGGTGCAACTTGAGGCCATTTCCTCTTGACCAGTCCCTTGTTGTCTGGGATTGACTTCAGTCAGTACTCTTGTACTTTAGCTAGCAATAATATGGTATTTCAGTGACAGCGTATATGCCATTTGCTTAAAGCTGTTTCTTTTTTCATTTACAGTATAAAGATCCAGGGCCGGGTGGCGTTTTGCTTCCATGGCTGTGAAGCCATCGTTGACTCAGGCACTTCTCTTATCACTGGCCCCTCTTCACAAATCAGGAGATTGCAGGAATATATCGGGGCAAGTCCATCAAATACTGGAGAGGTAAAAACTGTACAGCCAGGAAAGAGCTAGAGAGGAAGAGAAACTGGTATTGGATGCAAAGAGTTGGAAAATAACCAAAATGATTGCTTAGACAGGTGCCAGCCAAAGCCTTGTTTCCAGGACAGCGCTGAACTCTGAGCCAAGCTGCTTTTGACCTATATGCCTTGCCCCAGCCCTCCTCCCAAATGTTCACCTCCTCTTCTATATTGGTGTGTAAGGAAATAATGGGGACATCTGTTTGAGGAATCAATCTGTACTCTGCATGAGAGATAATTTTCTTTTGGAAGCTCAGACGATTTTCAAGGTCCCCAGCTATTGCTGTTGGCTCTGCCAAGCCAGGAGGGATTTGGTGCTGATGGCCAGCTATGTCAGCATCAAGTAGAAAGGGAATGGTATTTTAATGACAGCCCCACAGTGGCTTCACTGACAGGACCTCTCACTGTCGGCTTGCAGTGGAGCAGTTGATGTTGTGCCAGAGCTCCTGAAGAGATGCACATCAGTGTCACTCACAATGTTGGCTCCTGCAGATCAGTCATAGGGTACAGGACAAGGGTTGCTGTCTCCTACTCTTCCTCCTGAACCTTATTCCTCTGACCCCTCACTGGTTTTCCTTTCTTCCCTGCTACTGTCTCCTGCATCTCCCTTGCTGACACTCCTCACCACTACCCTGCCTCCAGGTAAGAGCAGCTTATTTCTACTGTGCCTTATTGCTGGCCCTTGGCTGACTCCCACAGGTCACTGGCATGTTACCACAACTCCAGTGCCCAAGGAAACCTGCCATGTATGGCTTTTGTTAACTCTGCATTTCACAAACTATTCTGATTTGGAAGGGACCCACAAGGATCATCAAGTCCAACTCTCAGGTGAATGGCTTGTACAGGGATCAAACCCATGACCTTGGTCTTGTTAGCCCTTGTGTTCTAACCAACTGAGCTAATCTTAGTTTGTCTTCGTCCTGACCCAAAGCTGCTCTCGGAAGAAAATTAAGAGTATTACAAGAGTCCAGTGCACAAGGAGCAAAGACAAAAGTGGACTTTTAATCCACTTCTGTTTGTAAGAGGAGGACTTGGAGTGACCTCTGTGTAACTCCTGAGGCTCCTGATTCTTTCTCAGTGAAACCTTTAATCTTGATTTTGTTCAAAGTTTTAGATACATGCCAAAGAGTATACTTTGATAACAAGTTGATTTTATAATGGTTCATGCTAATGAACATAGATAAAATATGTATTTCCAATGTACTTATAAGAGCCTAATACAAACAAGGAATGGGACATTGCTGTGAACTGGTGTTCATATACACCAGTGCTGATGTAAGAACACTCAGTCAGCATCTCAGATTCCACAAAAAGGCAACCTGAAAATAAGACTTTCTATGACTGATTTTTAGCAATCGTAGGCAGACTGCACATATTGGCTCAAATCTATCCCAGTAAAAGTAAGTGTATACATCCAGGATTTTGCCAGAACTTTCATATCTTTTCAGCAAGGATTGATTTGTTCTGGATGTACTATTCTGTAATAGCTATGTAAAAGAATTATGCCTCACTCCTTGTATCCTACAAATAAGTTTACTGGCTTTTTTACCCTTATCCTCTCTATCCCATGGTTTGTTTTGTTCTCATGACATGACAGTTGGTAAGAGTACACAAGATGTAGGGTTATGTTTTCATAAAACAGATTGAAAAGCAGCAAAAAACAGACTCTTCCTTCTGGGAAGCCTCTAAAACAATGACTTTAAACACTACAGTTTACAGCAAAGATTCCTCTGGGACTTGGAGCATTCTGGAGTGCCATTTTACACACCAGTTGTTTCATGAAATAACTAGAAAGGCAAGGAAATTATCTTCTCTGTTACTGTAAGTGAAGGTATTATTTATGGAAATTAATGACTATGCCAGAGTTTAGTCCTTCTACTCTTTAAATCCCACTTCAGGGAAAAGTATAAGTATAAAGTGTTGTATTCCTCACTAGTTTTTTTTCCCTAAAGTGATGGTATTATGGGATGACCTGGGGTGAACTGCAGCCATAGGGTGCTCCCTCTGTGGCTGGAGCAGCTCCCTCTACCCTGTCAAGGCCAGAGCATTGGAGGGCTTTTGCTCAGCAGACCTTGCTGATGTAGGCTTGCTGGGGCTCACATAGTTTTGCCTTTGAGTTGCACAGGGAGGATGTCAGTGCCCCCTTCACCTCCTTCCTTTTGGAACTTGCAAGGATTTTCAGCAGCCCTCGGTCGCTAGGGACCTTGGTGCAGTGGTCTGGGCTACTGGGCTGGTTTGACCAGGTACAGTAACCGGAAAGCTGGAGGGCAGTTTTTGGCTGTAAGTCAGCCTGATGCTGTTTCTCTGTAGTAAATTGACTATTACCTACTCCAAAAGCCTTGAATTCAAAGGACAATACTTAAAAAAAGACAAGGAGAAAGCGACCCTGTCTCAGTCAGTGCATTGTGTACAGTTTCTCGTAGACTGCAGGAGATTGTCAAGCTTGCCTCACATCAGCTTCACGATCGGACACCGCGAGTACAAGCTGACCCCAGAGCAGTACATCATAAAGGTGCGTATCCGCAGCTTCCCCACTCCCTGCTCCTCACTCCCTGAGCTGGGCATGGAGCAGGATGCTGCAGGGACATGTGCTTTCCCTTCCAGGACTCAATTGATGACCAAACCTTCTGCTTGAGTGGCTTTCAGTCTCTCGACATCCCCACTCACACTGGCTCGCTCTGGATTTTAGGAGATGTCTTCATGTCTGCATTTTACTGCATTTTTGACCGTGGGAATGACAGAGTGGGATTTGCAAAAGCTGTTCACAGGAAGGATTACAACTGAGCCGTAATAGCATGTATTCTGTCTTAACTCAAATGCTAATGTGATGATCTTCAACACATGTGTGAAGAAGAGCTTTTACTGAAACCCTGGACCTAAATGCACATTGTGTTATCCTTCTCCAGGTTTTAAGGACTTTGCAGTGATCCTTGTCCCAGATGATATAGTTCTGTTAAATATCTATGTGTTTACAACAGAGAAACAATTTTTCCTCAGTAACTCATGGACACTACAGCTCTCAGGACAAAGCAGCAGAGCAGCTCAGCACTCAGAATTGCAAAAGATCAGGAAGGATAAAAATGCTGAACTGTGCCAGGCCATGAGTGGGGAAAACTAATCCTAGTCCTGCCTGGTTTGGCTATCCTTTTTTTTCATCTTGTATGCTCATTTCCACCCCATTTCCTACAACTTTCCTTTTCATCATTATTTTCCATGCTTTGGGTTTTGTTCAACTTTTTTTCCTGAGTGCTATGGAAATTCTCTTTAAATTAGCTTGCTCCAACCAGCTTATGTAAAAGGGAATTTGACTGATGCCTGTGTGGCCACTCATTTCGACTACTGTTCCTTGCACAGTTTCCTGCTCCTTACACCATCTCTCAAACCTGCTTTTTGCCTTGGCTTCATTATCACTTGATAGTTCTCCTCTTTTGGGTCTCAGCATTTGACGTCCATGCCTTGGGTCAGATGCTGCTTTTAGCACCTGACACCTCTGTCCCTCAGCCATGTGGGCAGCTGGAGCAGCATCTATTCACATGAGAAAACCCAGACTGCAGCCCGTGCGTGTTCCTCCACCTCAGATGAGTTATGGGACCTGTGCACCAGCACTACACATCTGCTGCCCCTTGCCCAGCCACTCTTTGTCAGCAGTGGTAGCAGTTTCAGATGAGACAGCCACAGGTAGCTGTGCTGATTTGGCAAAAGATTCACCTAAATTATACCCATTGGGTTATTTTTTTGGATTGCTAAAGCTGATACTGCCCCCATACACACGAATAAAACTTAGCTAAACAAAATCTGCTTTGATCTCAGCGCTGTTTCCGTTACATTTTATGGTTTTTTTACAGTAGTTCCAGTGCTGGAGAGGAAGGGGAGTTGAGGGTGGAACAATAGAAAATTCAGGTTGCTCTGTGTCCTAGAGGGAAAAAAATGTGATGTGTTGGGGCTGCTTGTATCTTCCTAAAGCCAAAAAATGTCTGCAGTCCCAGTCCTGTGCACTGGGCACCTCCCCAGCCAGGCAGAGCCATGGGGAGATGGAGACTGGCCCCGTGGTGGCATTGCTGGGACAGGGGTTGGTAGCTCCCAGGGACTTGCTGGTGCCGCCTGTCTGGATGTGCCTGGCACAGACCAAAGGCAACATCCATTGCTGGCCTTGGCTGAATCACAGTCATAGCCCCTTAGGTTTTAAGTTCTCAGTTGTAAGGCTCAATAAGTGTTACAAAACTAGGATGGTTTTCCTGTAGGTATCTCTGAAATACTGATCTTGCCTTCCAGTATGAAATACTCCTTCTCTCCGGTGCCTGTTTTCATGACTTTCTATTTGCAGCCACATTGTGTTACACATTTGGCATCCAGGCTATCAACCTCCAGCAAAGGAGACTCTGCTGCCAGCTGTCTATTTCTGCAGACAAAACAGAGCTGTGTGAAGTTACCATGTATTTCAGGCCAATCTTGCCTTGATTCCCCTTTGTCCATGTCACTCTTAAAGAATGGATTGACCATGAGGTAACTTACTTGTCTTGAAAATGCCATTTGTTTGGTCATGAACCAAGACAAACAAACATGTATACAGCCCTATCCCTCATTTAATAGCAGCAGCGTATTTTTGTTTTCTCTACTATGCAGTAGACTTAACACTCTGGTATATTTTCATTATATATAAAAAATGTATATATTCCTCAAATATGAGTTTGCAGTCAGAGATCTGTTATTTAAAACAGAAGATTTTAAGGGTGTTGGGACACGTCCCCACAGCCAGTTGGTCCCAGCACCAACATCTTG
The DNA here is from genome assembly GCA_013400735.1 of Pomatostomus ruficeps. Taxonomy (NCBI): domain Eukaryota; kingdom Metazoa; phylum Chordata; class Aves; order Passeriformes; family Timaliidae; genus Pomatostomus; species Pomatostomus ruficeps. Next base: position 59,946 of record VYZT01044159.1, on the reverse strand, counting down.
GCTCTATGAATTCCAGCACAGAGTGTGTACACATCCTAGAAACAGGTGGAAAGTCAGGCAGTGTTGTCCTGAGTTTTGCAGTTTCTCAGTGTTTTCTCTTTCTGTAATACTTTCTCACACTTCTTCTGTAAACATGGCCATGGTTTCTTAACAACTATCTATGTTTTCCCTGTCTGTGTGTTTATCATTCCAGTATACTGGGTGGAGAAATATGATAGATTGATGCTTTGACCAGTGGAATTGAGAAGTGGTCATTTCTACCTCCAATCCACGGTGATTTGTAAAAACATATAAATAAAGGCAGAGGGTTCTGCCCTCTCTCTCTTTTTGCCCTCTCCGTTTGCTGTCTCTGTGTGGTCTTTTATTTGGCTCTCCTTTGGGCTCCTCGGCCTAGCCGGCCTGACCCAGTGCTACAAGGCAGCGTACACAGGGACTAGCCCTCTCTTTGTTCTGATATTTCTGATCCAGCTCAAGATTAACATCATCTGATGGGACCAAACTGCTGCTCTGACCTACTTATCTATCCTGGCCCTGTTCTATTCTTCTCCAGCTTTGCCAGCTTCTGTAAGTCTGCCTTGCTGTTCCTGGTAGACATCAAGTTGATTTGCATGATAGGTCAAACCCTGGCCAGAAGTGCTTCTTGAGAGTTCAGTACAACCAGGATGATGGTGTTTCTCAAAGTGCCTTTATTCATGCAATAATTCAACATTGCTTATACCTGTGAACACGAATTTTAGATTGTTTGGTTTGTTAAAATAGTCCATTTACCATGCTAAGGCAAATAGTTTACTGAGATAAGTGCCTAAGAGAGCACATAATCCCAAAAGATAATTTATACAAATCAGAGTACACAGATGTTTGCAAAAGTGAGATAACAGACTAAATGAGGAGAGGAAATTTTTCTGGTAACTCATCCCAGCACCAGCTTCTTCACAAGCAATGAACAGAATACTGTAGCTAACCTGGAGCTGGCCCACTATGTGAAATGCTGGTTGTGGATTACAGATTGTATTGCATGACTTCAGAGCTGTAATTCCTATTTTAGCATGCACCTACATATGTAATAGACACCTCAGTGGGGCTTAACTAGAGCTCTTGGCTACCTAATGGCTGCTGTGTGGCCATCCTTAGCCTCCATCAAATAATGAACACAGTTGCAGGGCCAGGAGTCCTGGCAGAGTGAGTGGGAGAAGTAACAAAATGATTTCTGATCAGATGTATAATGTCCTGGTGGAAAGCAGCAGTGTGCATCCTAGGCAGTTGCCAGGCTGAGAAGATGAGCAGAGCTGGATAATGAGAAGCTGGGAAGGCTTTTTCATGCTTAGCAGTGCTGGGATGAAACAAGCTGATGTCTGGGTTGGGGACACAGAGCACTTTGGTCCAATACCTTAAGTCCTGGTGAAGGATTAGAGTGGGGAGGCATGGGGGTACTGGACTTTCAGTGCAGATTTGTGGTGGACACTTGAGAGTCATCTCTAGTTTCTGTCTTAAATTCCCTTACAGCGTGCAGCACAGCTCCTCAAACTTATGTACTGTGAGAAGAGAGCTAGATAGTGGGCCAGGCTTCCTTCACAGCTGCTGAAAAACCTTCCTATACATGCATGGCTGGGAAGAGTGTGGCCAAACTCCCCAGAAACTTGTATTGCTCTCCTGACTTTAACAAAGTGCTGTAGAGGAGAGCAGCAGTTACTTTTACCTTCTTTCTAGCTGTGTGACTGGAGCTGTCTGGCCATCCTTAAAATGTATTGTTTATACTTAAAATTTGCCATTTACTTAAGTTAAGCTCATTGGTAAATTAAGTTCCTTGACAATTGCAGATGCAATTAGATTGAGAAAACATTGAATTGAAAAGTGTGGCTTCGGCTACAAGAAGAAAGAGGGAATTGGGATGAAAAAGGGAATGCTTCCAGAAGTTGGGTAAGGGCCATTCAGAAAATTGGACTGCTAGGCTAAGGAGCTGTTTATTTCAATATAATTTCGCTCCACAGAGCTTCTCATTTTGGTCAAACATGAACGTAACAACCTGAATTGCCTGAAGACTTGTCATGGAGTGGCAAGGGTGAGGTTGCATCAGAATACCTGACTCCAAACTGTGATCTAATTTCAATAAGCTGCTGTTAGACACCAGTGTCACCTCATCTCATGGTGTGAAGAAGTCCTTCCATAGGTGCCTGGCAAATCTGCGCTAGGCTTTTCTGCATATCCAGAATTCACATAATATGAGTTTAAACAGTGCTTTCTTCGGCTAAGTGTCCTCTGCTTCCTAAACTGATGGGATACATGTGGTTTTGTCTAGTGTCTTTGGAAGATTTGAGAGTGTGGCTCTGCTCAGACCGTGCCTAATGTACAGCAGCAGGAGCCAGTTTCCAGACTGAAATAAAGCTGGGAGAAGTACAAGTGGGGAGGGTGGTTGATTTTGTTCAAAGCCTACCCAGATGAGATAGAGTCCTGTGTATGGGATAGCCTGCTAGAAGGGTTCCTCACCTAAGTTGTTGTCCATAGGAGCAGGAGCAGGCAGGTCTGTTCATTCCCTTCCCAGCTTCAGGTAGTCCTAAAGTCTTCCAGGAGCCACTGGTGTTACCAGTTACCATGGCAGAGAGGCTGGTTTGTTTTCTGAAGTGCAACCTTCGAGCAAGAGAGCTGGGTGGAATTGCTGTCCATGCAGTCCATACTGCCTTTGTTGGCTGTTGCAGACTCATAACTTCTGGTCTGCCCCTCTCTCTGTTCTTTCCAGTCCCTGAGCTACCTTGCCTCTCCCTTGTCTGGGGAGACCTTCTGCTTGGATACTCACTCATGGGAGAATGCTGGCAACATGCTCTAGACTGTACTTTTGTAAATGTGTGTGACAGCTAAAACTAAGGAGCTGTGACTGCTTTCCTGGCCTGCTTTGAGACATCTTGCAGGAGTGATAGCTGAAAGGCCAGGTCGCTACCAGGAGGTTTAGGGAGGTGACTGTCACTCCTGGAGCAGCAGGAGCCACCTAATGCTGACTCAGGTTTGGGTTAATTAAGACTGTGTGTGGTACATCTGAGAAGCATGGGAATGGGGGAGAGGTTTAGGAAGTGGAGAACGGTTTTGCTAGCAGTCATGGGCCACTTTGTTGTCTGCCTGGGATGACTACAGCCTGTGCACTTCCAGCTGAAGATCTCCACAAGAGTGGAGCCCTAAGCTTAGTTGTACTGCAGCTCTATCACCCCCCTTGAGAGAGTGCTGCAGCCCTGTCATCACTAGGGAGGCTGCCTGGGAGCCTCACTTTACAATAAACTGTCACTGGGTAGGCCACATATGTGCTCCAAGGCTCAGACATCCCACGCCCAGCTCATCGGCTGTTTTGCACCTTCCATTTTTTTTAAATGAAGTTAAACATTTAATCCTTTTATTTTTTCTACTCTTTAGTGGCATAGCTTCATCAGAAATGGGGCAGGATTCTGTCCTACACAAATGAGGGGCCTGATTTTTCAAGAGTTCCTCCAGGCAGTGAGAGATGGTGGGCTGAATCTCTCCAGGCTGAGAAGGGAATTGAGCCCACATCCTGTCTTTGAACCACTTGATAGAAACCAAAACTGTTGGTGGATCTTACAGGAATGTCATGGATGGACCTTAAGATGATGGAGCAGACAAAGGCAGCAGAGTTCAGTGTGTGTCCAGAGTGGACAGAACCATCCCCACTCTTCTGACAACCTTAGTGTTTCCTCTAGCTGAGCCTACACAGCTCACTGCCCTATACACTAGCTGAGTGGATTTACATCCACTCCTGAGGCTCCCAGTTCTCCCTGTGAATGTATTTCCCACAGAGTCACAGATTTCAAGTCAGTGACCAAATGGCTTAAAGTATGTCACCACAGTACTTCCTGTTTAGGTGCCCAAATCCTCTGTTGGATCTTGCTCACAATTTGGCTGAGTATTGAGTCTGCCCATCTGTACTTTCAGCAAATTTGTGTGAGAACCAGGTTCAAGAGAAGACAAGAAGTTCAGTCAAACCCAGAGGAAGAATGGTCAAAGTTTTCTTTCACTTTCGTCATTAGAAAATTCTACTATGGCTGTTTCTTTACTGTCCAGGTTTTCCCATAAGTCTTGCATCTCAAATGTTTGCGGAGCAGAAGCAGAAGTAACATTTTTTCCATCACTGAATGTCCTTAGTTGTGAAGTCGTCCCAGAATCTGTTGAAGGCAATGCAGCATCAGCATTTGATGCTGTGCTAGGACTGTGGAAGCTTGGTAAGCTCCATCGCTGAAGGTTTCTCTCATGGTCTGTTATGAGACCAGCTATGTTACTGACCTGGGGCTCATGTTTGAGCTCTCCTATCACACTAGGAAGTGACTGATGCACCTCCGAACTCGAGAGGTGTGGAGTCATTTCTGGGGGAAAAAAGTGTTGGTTCAGAAGAGCCATATTTGCCTCAGCTAGGATCCTTTGGAGCTTCTCTTCCGGCATGCTTGCAGAACGCTCTGTTGGCACATCTGGTTTGTCCGGCACATCAGGTGCAACCTCCTTGGCTTCGGAGATGATGACCTCAGGAACTGGCCTGTTTTTCTCCAGTGAGGTGTCACTGTCACTGAACTGTGCCTCGTTCCTTGAGGTTTCTGTAATGGGTCCCAGCTCTCGGCTCCCATGAAGTCTGTTACTTCTGTTAACACCTTCATGTTTCTTCTTGAAACTTGAGGTAGAGTGCCTTCCTCTTGTGTGCATTTCCTGCAGCTGTCTGATGTGCCCCTTCTCATCTGCTGGGAAAAACACCGAGTTCTCGCTCGTCTGCCGACTGTAGCGCTGGTGAGTCGGGTATGATGGAGCCTCATGGACACTGAGAAACCTCTTGACTCTTCTCAAAACTGAATATTGTCTCTGGTGTTTCTCCTCTTCCCAAGGCCACTCTTCCCCATAGAGGAACTCTGTATCAGCCAGCCTGCCAAATAAAGCCAGGTAGTAGATGTCACTTAAACATAGGAAGCATTGGGTTTCTATGCACATATATCCCTCTGTCTCAGACATAGGAACCAAGACATAGGAACCAATGCCCTACTGTGTCCCTAAAGAAAAGCATGAAAAGGATGAGGATGCCAGGAAAGAGTGTCTGTGCCTTTGAATCAGCCAGATCACACAGAGAACTCTCCACATCCAGGTGTCTCTTCTCCTAAGGACCAGGCTGGGAGGGCATCCAGCCAGGCATCTGGCACCATTTCATATTTGGGCTGCAGCCTTCTGAGGCAGCTCCACATGGTTAGGCTTGTCCTAAGGGTGAGGGAAAGGGGAGAAAGGAGTCCTACTCAGTGCTGTAGTTACATTTTCAGGAGAATCCTTCAGGCAAAAATAAAAAGAGTGAAAAAGTTACTGCTGGAAACAGAGGACAACAGTTTCAAAAAATGTTGAAATTACTCAGATGGCAAAATCTCACTTCTGGGGCATGACAGTGTGTCTGAAGGTCTCACCTGTACCTGGTACTGTTCTCCTGCACAGCCTTGGTGCTTCATGAGAACAACTATTGCTGCACTTGCCAGTCAGTTCAGTACAAGTCACTGACTCAGTGCAGCCCAGACAAGCCAAACTGGCCCAGTTACGTGTTCTAAGGACAAAAATGGCAAAGGGGCTTGGGCCAAACCTGAGGCAAGGAGCACAGGCTGGCAGCACTAACCTGGAGGGACAGAGGAACTTCATCTACCTTTTGTGAAGATCATAGAATAGTTTGTGTTGGAAGGGACCTTTGGAGGCATCTAATCAACCTCCCTGCACTGAGCAGAGACACCTTCAACTAGATCAGGTTGCTCTTTGCCCCACTCAACCTGGCCTTGAATGTTTCCAGGAATGGGACATCTACCACCTGTTTAGGCAACCTGTTTCAGATGTTAGCTTGAGGTGACTGGAGAAGACTTTGGATTTGGGCTCAAGTTTTAGATATTTGCCTTGGATTTGGAAGAATTTTTAGAGCTTGTTTTTGAAGTTTGCATAAGAACTACCCATTATTTTTAGAGATATGAACAGAGAAACAGTTCAGATTAGAAGATAATTAATAAAAAGTCAACACATCAGAGCTGTTTGCGTTCCACAGGGGCTTACTTTTCATTCACTCCTTCCTTAATTTTTTGTGTGAAGTACTTCTTATTAAAAAATTGTTTGCAGACTTAATGATGTTTCTTCTTTTCCACCTTTTCCCCCTAACAATTGCCTTAAAATAAATTATATTCTATGAATTTTTCTTCTTTACTTTTTTTACTTTCTTCTTTACTTTTCTTTTTTTGCCATTTTATAGTTTTTCCATAAGGAAATAACTTCTAAAAAGGCTGTGTGTGATAAAGGGAACTGATATAAACCATTGTCCTTTCTAGTAGAATGTATGCAAAAATGAAAAAATAAGAGGAACAAAAATGAGAAAGCCACAATTTTGAGGCCAAATGAAACAAAAAATTAAGGACATTTTATTTTAATAAAGGTGGGAAATGATGGGGAAATTGTAAATATCTTGAGATGATTTTTAAAGTTAAAAAATGGCTTCTGTAAAGTTTTTAAAAGGTTTTCAAAGGAGAACATCTACTTACCTGGTATTTTTTCAGACATGATGGTATTCACACTTACTCACCTGCCTATATTACAGCATATCACAAATATTTGAACTAACAGCTTCTAAGCTGACTGGCCTATCACTGATTTCTCATATAGATCCTGACAACAGGGGCCAGTCCTATACCTTCTATGTTTCTTTGTAACCATTGTTCTGTGTTGATCTCTGCAAATAAATCCTCTTCATACCTTCACAAAATCTGACCATTTCAACTTCCACACCAGAATTATTAGTCAATGAAAAGTCCTACCACTTTTAAGATGGTTTCTTGTTGATGTTCACAAAAATCTGGGCTGATTTTAATGTCATCCGCTAACTAACTGAATGAAGGAATAGCTGTTTTTCTAATTGGGGATGCATGAAGAAGCTGTAGTAAAGAAAGCTTTATTAAGAAAAGTCAGTCACTGTCTTCAGGTGTCATCCTGTGCTGAGAGACTATCAACAAACCCTCCCTGCAAACATGCTCTATTTATTGATTATACCACTTAAGATGTGCATGCACAATTTGGATGAACACAGGAACCACTGGAGACATCATCCCACCAGCACCAGCCTGTCTACTCTCTCCAAATTTCTCTTCCCGTTTCCATCTTGCAGTATCGTCAGAGCTCCCATTCCTGCACTGACTGTCTGCCAATCATTGCGGGCTGTTGGTGTGATGATCTCTCTGATGGCATTAAGGACCCTTAGTGCCACTCACCCCATTTCAATAGTTGATCCAAGAAATGAAGGAATACAGTAATCGGCAGCTGCTTTTGTGTAGGGTGGCCGGGCAGAGGTATCATTCCAGTAAATATCTTTCTCCATCCTTGGCAAGTTCATGTGCATCTCATCCACCGCCAGAAGTGAAACCTTAGATTTTTTTGGTATAAATCATGTCACTTTCAACATAGTGCAGTATATGAAATTATCTGCTTTATACTCCCTGGGTCAACATTTCCTTCAGAAACCCTTTAACATAAGCTGTGTATGATGGCCCGGGCATTAAGAAGAGACTCAGTATTATAAATTAAACCCCCTATATCTGCCTATACTCATGAAAGCATAAATTTTATCATAACTTGAGTCTTCTGTACCGCAAAGATATTTCTGCCAGATTGAAATCCTTCCCACATGTATAATGTAGTTAAATGTGATCCTTCATGTGCTGTGAAAAGCCTGTGTAAAGTATTACTCATGTGCTCCTTAAAATGTCCAGAGGTCAAGAACCTTTCTGATAGGCTTCATTGCCGTTTTAAGACATTTTAAGTATGTGAACATGCTTCTAATAAAATTTACGCAACAGCCTCTAAGGCACAGTAGCATGAATACCCTGAAGTGGTGCTAAGCCAGAGTGTATCTTTGTCAGTGTGAAGTCCTTTCCCACTCTTGCATGTATCTGCATTTCTTACTTTGCTTACTTTACTTAACTCGGTGGCTTGCTTGGTCCTTGCTCCCCCTAAATCCTGGGCTCTGCTTGGCTGGAGCGGAGTCCGACAGCAGCTCAGCCAGCCCTCTGCTTGGCTCTGTGCAAGGGGAGCAGTGGGTGCTGTGGGACCTCCTCATGTCTCTGAGCTCCTTCACAGCACAACAGACAGGGCTCTTTGGGCATCAGGGGTAACTGCAATAAACCTGTACCCTTGTCATCTCACAGCTCCTGCCACTGGAGACACTGGCTGCGGTGCTGACCACAGATAATGCCACGGGTGGCAGCATCAGAACAAGAATCACGGTACTGGTCCTGCTTATTAGTTCAGGGCCCTGCTTGGTCTTTTTAGTACATTTGCTGCCTTTCTTTTTAAAGGAAGGTTCACATGCAATATTTTAATCTCAAGACATTCAGATTAGCAAAACATGTTCTTATCTATATGGAAATGGCTTTTGGATTTTGCAGGATTGACCTACATTACATGTTTTTCCAGGCATAGAGTGAGCTTATAATTTAAGGTCAGGTGTTTGCATGTCTAGTCAGGCATTGTAAATGCCAAATACCAAAATCAAGATGAATTAGCTTGTGAAAACAATCTCTGTGGATCACAGCCATAGATAATCCTTCAGGGAAAGAATATATTTTGCTGACACTTGTTGCCCTAATTTGTTCCTCAATATAAGACATAGCATTAGATATAATGATAACCTATGGTAGAGTAGAGCTGGAAGTAGAAATAACAACAGAAACCTGTAAATTTCTATCAATGCACCAGTTGGTTTCAAAATCATCATCATCTTCTCCAAACGGATTAATGAGTTGTTCAGCGACCTGGAAAGAAAATGAGACAGTGAAGAGAGGTTGGCATGCCATGTCAGGACTACTGCTGCAGAGAAAGTAGGATTGGATTTTTCTGTCTCTCCCTGTCTGTCATTTGCAATCATAGCTTGAGCTGTGTGTGATGGTTCTGCCAGCCTGGCGAAGGAACAGCTTGCTTTCACTATGGGACCGTATCTCTGTGCCTCGCTGGTGCTGTCAATCATAATCGTCAGCGCTGGCCTGCTGGGAACTGAGACATGTCTGTGCCGAGGTAATTGTCACATACAATCGTCATTACCTTTCCTTACTGTTATCTTTGGCTCATTTAAATGAATGGTTTGGCAGCTGGAGGCTCTGTTATTGCATTATTGTCTGCAATAGTCCACCAGCCCATGGGGTCAGTGTTCCCAAACCTTGCACCGGGAGTCTGCTGGAGGGAGTAGAGCTTGTCTCTCTGCCTCAGCCCTCAGCCCCTGCTTCTTTATCGGGGTTAACCCTGATGGCAACATTCCGAAGCCTTTAAGGAAAAGCAGCCTACAGAAAAACTTGACTCAAGTCAACTCTGCCTCATGCTAGCTAAGTCCAAGAGACAGAATCTGAATCTGTTCTTTAATTCAGCCGGCTGGCTTGGGTTTCTGTACCTGAAGTGGTTGAATCTTCAGGGCAGAAGCTCATCCTGCGGAGGACACATTCAAACAGTGAGCTCAGACGCCTTTGTGGTGAGACACCTTAGTCTGGGAATTAGTCTGGAAAGGGAACTCTCTCTGGCTGCCCACATCCAGTGAAATAAACCCCAGAGACTGCCCCCCACCCCTGTGATCACTAAAGTGCATTGTGGGGAGCAAGCACATAGCTGCTGAGGGAGGAACAAAAACATTAAATAGAAAAAAAATTTAAAGAAGTTTTATGAAATTCAGACTTCTTCTCTATTTCCTAGTTTCTTGGTACACTGATGTTAAATATCCTCTCCCCTCCATGCTTTTCATCTTCTGCTTATCTTTTTAAGCTCTGGTTTTGAAGCTGATCACATTCTAGATAACCATTCCAAGCCTTCCTAGTGGTCACCAGGGCCATGCACAGGAGCAGCAGTCAGGTCCTTGGTTTAATGTGGATATGGGTAAAGCAATTGTATGATTAAACAGTCCTGTTCATTAACCTCACTATGGGCAGCTGTGATCTAAATAACTTAGAGCTGTAATGTGGTTGCTCCCTGGATATTTTTATGTGCCTCTAGGTTGTACCTGTGGATAAGCACTTGCTGACTCTCTGAGGCCACCACTTCCCAAGCCAGCACTGGCACACAACAAAAGAACTGCTGAGTAGATTAACACTACAAAAACACCTGTAAGGCAGGAGGAATGAAAGGAGACAGGGTCACCTCTACTCACACTCACTGACATGGTATTAAATTTTGGGTACAGCTTTGAAAGTGCTGCAATAGGGAGGAACCAGAACACAGTCTGTGTTGTGGCTCTCCAGGGAAGACATGGATCAGCTTCATATAAACCAGCAGATCACCACCCAAAAATCCACCATAAAACCTATCACATGATCTTTAAAAAGTGAGCAGGACTGGGACAGAGCAAATAGCAGTGGTGGCCTTTTTTTTGGCTGACCTGGTCCTGGCATGTGAGACATGACTTTATTCTCCAGAAAGGAATGTAGTGCTGGACAACTAAGCTCTGTACTTGGACAGTCCATCTGTCCCTGTATTGAAAATGGGGATTTAGAAATGTCTCATGTAATGAGAAACTTTGGCTCTGTATTATAGGTATTACAGACCAGGCTTGAGGCCAAGGAATGAGCTCAGTTTACCCATTTTTTCTGAAGAATTGCCAAGTTACTGGAAGTCAATATCTCAGGGCCCTTTTTGCTGCCTGGCAGCCAAAGTCCAACATGCTTAGCAGGAAACTGGCTGTAACCTTCAAGACAAAAATATCCTGACTCGGGTCATGAAGGTTCGGATGAACCTCCAGTGTGAGGAAACACTGCTGATGATAAATTAACTTTTTAAAACTGCTCCTCCCTTTAATTACCTTATGCAGAAGATTTTTCAGTTACAATGGCATCTTATACCTGCCGCAACCAGGAGTTGGCTGGAAGCCCTGAGCCTAACTGGAAGAGATACTATTAACATCCTTGGGTGCTGAAGAAGGAAAACCCATTTCCCCTCAGGAGCACCAGCAGGGTGGTCGAGAGGAACAGCTTACAGTTTTTAACCCTCCAGTATAACCCTGGTAGATGCTGCCTAGAGATAAAGCCTAACTTTTCTCCAGGAGAAGGTGCTACCTTCACTGTACCAGCCTCCCTTCCTCTCTCTCCCGCTTCCATCCAGGCTGGTCCCTATGCAGCAAAATCCTTTCCCCCCTGATTTCCTAGGACACAGGACTAGAGGGACTTGTTGTGCAGGCACTTTACTGTTCCTCACAATCAGCCAGCTCAGCATGCTGTCTTCTCCACTCTGCCCTTTGGAGTTGACTGTGGGAAGGTGTCTCTAAAACGGACCAACTTTGTTCAATTTATATTCTAACAGAAAAGTTAGCTCTGTTTCCAGCCATGATTAATAAACACAAAAGGAAATCTTAATGTGTGTAGACCCCAATGTACCAATTTTCTTTTTATTTGAAATTTTTTTCCAGTTAGTCTATCACAGAGGAGAGAACCACCTTGAGGTATGTATCTTAATTACTCAATTATAGACTGATTGCGATATGTTAGCCTAGCAATCATCAATGGGCTGATGGGCAGCATCCAATTCCTCTATAACTCTTTCTTTTAATTAATATTTTTGTGCAGTGGAGTTCTAGACAATATTGTCTGTCACTCTTTCATAGCCCTGTGGAACCGGGAACCTTTAGTAGCCTGCATCTGATGAGGTTAACAGCAGATACTACTGGCTTTGATCATAAGAAGAAAATATCAGTCAATCTCTTTCAGCTGATGCCAGGTCTGCAGCCATAGTTCCCCATTGCAGAATGGGGTGGGAGAAAGGCTTTTTAAAATCTCTTTTCTGTCACTTTATAGTCCAAGTCCTGAGACCTGATTTTTGCTGGAGAAATATTCCCTTGGGGAGTTGTGGCTGCACTGGTGCTACGAAAATGGGCTCTTTCAGATTCATGACCATTTCTTACCATACAGTCTGTCAGGTAGAATTAAAAATGTATTGCATGATATTTCTATGTGACCACAGAACACTTCAGGCTGAATTCAGCTCTGGTGTAACTTCAGTCTTCATTGGTGATTTTACACGTGTGTCACAGATCTGACACCTTGACTAGTCCCCCAGGGAGGGTTCCCCCATCACCTGTCCAGAAAGCTAGTTTACCTTGAGCCATCCTGCGTAGAAGAAAAACTGCAACAGTGTGAAGATTGGAATGTAAATATCTAAGTCATGTCCCTGATAACCTTGGTCAGTATCCAAAAACTGGCGTCCTATCAGGCAGGCAAAGAAAAAAGTATAGACTGCGAGAGTAACAACCTGAAAAGAACAGAACTTCATTGAAATAATGGAATAATACAATCTTATGCATGAGGCAGCACATACCCAAAGGCCTTTGACTGCCTTTTGCCATATAATTTATAAATCTGTAGGAGGTATTGCAAATACAGAGGCCACAGGAATAATTATAACCTGGAAGAACACTCAGGAAACATAAACACCTTTCAGTGCTTCCCTCCCTTCTTCCAAATGATGCCAGGTCTTCAAAACATCTCTGCATTAAATATGCCTTAAGTAGTTAGCCAGGCCTCCATGATCCTGTGTAAGTGAACCAGTGCTCAGTATCTGAGAGACTCTGGCTGAGACTATGAATGTGTTATACCATGAATGTTTTGTACCAACCCCCCCTTTTATGGAAATTGTGTTTTGAATTTTCTACAGGATAATAGCTCAGTACCTGGGTATAGACTAGTGGAATTCCAACCCAGTCATAACCAAACAAAAGGCTACACCAAGACCGGTACTTATTCATCTCCTAAAAGGGGGGAAAAAAAACAACCAGCAAGAAATCACAATAAATAAAATTGTATGGGGTACAATTCTGAATTATAAATATTTTGTTACAATTCATGTTTGCACATATAAAAGGACAGGGAGAAAAGAAAGTAGAGCATATATAAATTGATACTATAACTGTACCCAGCACCCCATTTGAATATTGACTTGGTTTATGGAGTTGGAGTGCTAGTATACTTTTTATTTATTCATAAATCATCTTCTGTTTCGATCTTATTCACAGTCTAGTGATACATGAAAGAGAATATATCATAAAAAGGATGTTTTACCACTTACTGAAATATTCAAGGAGATTATCTTTTCTGAAACTGATAATAAAATCTTCGAAATGCCAAATTATTTTCATTTCTCATATTTTTAGCAATGGAACAAGTACGAATTTACAGTGATGTTAAAATAATTTTTTACTCATCTATTTGTTGCTTCTTTCAATACCTTCTTAGTCATATTAAAAAGAATCCCAGTGAATGCTGCAGTGTGTGTTTAAGTGTACATTGATATGCAAAGTGGGATAAATCCTACGTAAGGTCATTTAGATGTATACACTGAATAAAATCAATTATGTTAGTGAAAAGCTATCACATAGAAATTTCAGATTCGTTTTTTGTAGATATACTTTTTCTACTTACGTTCATCAGTGTCTGCAGATCCACACTGTCTCGAATTCTTCCCTCTTTTCGTGCCTTTGATGCCAAATTTCCGAACCAGACAAATGGGACCCAGTATTTCAGGTGGGGAGACTTAAGGTCATCAAAAAGTTTTCTTTCATGTCTTGTCATAAAACCTGTTTACCAAAACACCAAAACAACCTTCATTAATTCTGTGCTTTCAGTGCTACTGATACTATAAATTTGGAATATATTTCCATCTGTTTACGTAATATTTGCATAGAACTCTGCTAAACGCCACTTATAATTCTAACTAGTAACCTCCTTTTGTTTAAAAAAAAAAAGTATTTTTATTTTTTTTCCAGATCAGGTCTTGCTTGAAACAACTTATTTTTGCATTAATTACCTACGTTAAATTCCTTTTTACCAATATAGACAATAATTTGTTATTACTGTGTTCTCATATCTAACTGCTGACACATGGTAGATACACAGAATAATAAGAATTGTACAAATTACTCTCTAGTTTCATATTCTACTTTCAGAAAAATAAGGAACTGGATATATCAACCAAGATAAAATCACTTTTCAGCAATGATGGCTTTCAGAAGCATTTTGACATACATTGTAAGGGCAGTTATATGACCTTCTAATTCTGGTCATTTTTTGTTAAATCTGCAAAGCAGTGAGCATGCAAGAGAGGATACAAGTGCATCATGAAACAAAGCCCAACAGAGTGTATGCCTTCTACCAGTGAAATACTTCCCTGACAGATTGTTTCATGTTTTCTTTGAGGATATGAAGGCATGCAAAGAGATGATGAGGGAATCAAGAACAGAAATCCCGCTGCTAAGGGGACACCAGGCCAGGTGACGTGCTGTGGGGCTGCAGGCTGAAGCTGCTCTCTGCCTGGCAGTTTGCCTTGCTGGGGTGCTGGGAAGGTATTAGGTTTCCTGAGGAGTTACCCTGCCTCGTGAAGCCCTGCTTCCCCCTGCTGCAAGCAAGTCGAAGGTCAGATAGCAGGGGAGCCAGGGCTGTGTGTGATAAATCCTGCGCCAGAGCCAATCTCTGCCTGGGACTGGCAAGGAAGCAGCTGGCTTTTGGAGCAACACCTCTACCACCTTGATGAAAAAAGCTCTGCTCCGCTGTCCTCCTTCCACCCAGCCGTTGACAAAAACAACCTCAGAAAATCCACATTTTCCTTTGTCCAAATCCTGGATTTTCTGGTTTTAGAGCAATCACCATATTTGGGTGCTCTTAGTTTTTGTCAGGTGTGTGACATCTCCCAGCATGGGTATATAGTTTCTTTTGTTGTGTTGACATTAGCTCTGAAATAGGACAAAGTTAGTAATGTGACAGCCCCAAAGCAGGGGCCTTGTTGCGGTGTGCTCTG
>VYZT01044159.1:22571-45142 GCA_013400735.1 Pomatostomus ruficeps | reverse complement strand
CTGTAACACGCTGTGCCAGTGCTTCCCCGGTACAATCCAGTGCCGAATAAACCATCTGGGAAGCCCCTCCGCCTGTCTCTCCTTCTTCGGCGTGCCTGGACCATTGGTGGGTTGGGTGAAACCTTGCAGGAACTTCGCCAGCCCACCCATGCCTTGGAGCAGCCCGGCAGCCCCTGGAACCGCGAGCACGACCCTGGTGCCCCTACCGACGGCATTGTGGCAGGGCCTCAGCCAATCAATTACAAGTTTGAATGCTGAAAATTCAGTAGAGGAATTGACAGTAGTAACTAGTAACTAGTGACTAAGAATATGTCCATTATTGCTAACATTGTTAAAGATACGTGAGGCAGCAAAAAAAAAAAAATATATATAGAAACTCAGTCATGTTGCACAGAAATATGAATAAAGTTAAAGGAGATTTCCTAAACACAGAGATCTTCTATATTCTGTTGTTAAGGAGAATGCCACTATTGGAAAAAGCCAACACAGGAGGTATGAAATACTGCAATTACTGAGAAGGAAGGCAAGGACAGGACAGAAAATACTGTGGAAGAGGAAATATTCAGCAGCAAGACACAGTACTCATGCAGCATCATAGAATTTGAGAACAGAATAAGGTAAATATTTTAAAAGTTTCCTGGACGTTTTGCAGCCACCTCTCATAATCAATTCCACTTTTTTTTGCCACAAATAATCAGGCAACCAGACAAATTAACCTGCTAGTCATTACTCCTGACTCCTAAAAGTCAGTCTTTCAGGCTGCCTCTAGTTTTTGTCTGGCCAGCCTGCTCATTACAGGACAGGAAAAGATGTTTCTATCAGGCTAAAACAGACAGAAAAACCAAAAACTGAGTCTGGAGTGAATGCTGCATGCAAGTTACTTGGAGGTTCTGGAAAGGCACACCCTGAGGGGGTCACAAAGAACAGCAAGGATCAGTTCAGCTTTCCACTGAAACTGGGCACCTTTTGTTCAGGAAAGCTCAACAAAGTCTGGTTCTTTTAATTATGAAGTTCAAATTGACATTAATTTTAAACGGTTAGTGTTAATATTGATTAAATGTTCTCTTTGATGAATATGAATAATGCCTAGTATTCTTATTGCAGAAAATACTGATTCTGGATTGCTTTTACTGCTGGCAACACAGACAACATACAGTTCAGACTAGCTTGCTGTTTTTGCAGTGGTAATGAAACAATTTATATTCCATCAAATATAGGAGAGGACATCAAACCTCAGTTATTAAAATTACATGGTTTCTAAATATGGTCATGCTATTTTTATTTAGGATTATTCAAAGAATTAACGAAGGAACTCTCTAAACATGAACGCTGTTTTGACAAGCACTGGAAGACTGAAGCAGCTCCAGAAAACAGGAAATATTTGTGAAATATTGTGCCAAGATCTTGAAAAGGATGATCTAAGGAATGACAGGGCACTGAATCCTTGTGAAAGTATGAGAAGAGTGACATGAAGTGCAATCAATAAATAATCGAAGATCACTAGTGTGAACAGTGTCAGCCAAAGAGATCTTACAGGAAAATTATTGATGAGAACGCAAGCCTAGCTGGAAAAAAAATCACTCATGCTCTCCCATAAGTGATTCAAAGAGTATTCAGTTCTCCTGTCAAAACTCAATGGTTTGAGACAAGACTGGTTCAGGGTACCCACATTAAATATTCTAAATACCCACACCTCATGTTTCTTTTCAGTGTTTCCCATCAGATCTTTTGGGCTGCTCTCTGCTCAGCTGCTCATTCATTACTTTGCTTTTAAGACTTGTGTTCTTGATCATCCAACTTCCCTCTTGCACCTTGCAGCCAATAGGATTGCTATGCTCAGGATGCTGCTGGGTATTTGACACTTACGGCGTGTGTGCCCCAGCACTTAGCATCATAAAGGAGTGAATCTACATGCATCTACTGTCTACAGTTCCATAAAGAGAGTTAAAACATGAAAAAGAGTCAGGAGGAAGGTCCAGCACTCAAGACTGTATCCTATAGGGAGAGACTACAGTTGGTGAAGCTCCTGAGTTTCATTCAAGCCTTTATGCAGTCTGCTAACAGGTAACTATTGACAGAAAAATTATGTTTTCTTTTAATTAAAAGCAGAACCCAAACCTTTTACAAAATCCAGTGAATAGAAGATAACACTGTGCAAGTTCAGACTGAGAATAGAATGTCACTCTTCAGCAGCAAGTTCACTGTTGTGAATGTCTGTTCACCTAGGATGCGGTGTAGTCTCCAGTATATCCATCTGAATTTTAAATCTGGGTTGATTATATTCCTAGAAGGTATTACAGCTCAGTCAGAAATTGCAGCAGGATAAAGGATGCTGCTAGCAAGTTTTTGTGCCTTGTGTTATGGATGAGTCAGACTAGATTATCATGGCACTGTTCTCAAATTTAAAGTCTATGGATTTAAGCATTTCATTTGCTGAAAAAAGAAGCGTGTAGCAATAGTTATGTCATAGCAGTTCTCAGTTTGACAGAAAAATGCAAAATTGTCGCAAGTTGTTTCCATGATGACTATGCTGTGTCAGATTTGTGCTGTTCACATTCATATTAAATGCCTTCCTCCCATTCAGTGTGACATGCAATGCCACAGGCAGCTAGGGAGGGGATAATTGCAGAGTGTTGTCTAAGTCACTGGTGTTAATAGGAGCAAAATATACCCTGAAATGCTCGGTACTGCATCAATAAAAATTCTTCAGCACAATATGCATTAAAACCTACAAAATAAGTACTGAAATCCAGGGCTGACTATACTATCAGTACTTATATACACAGTTTCTAGTAGAAGATTTTTCACTTAAAAAACAATCAAAACTTGATTTCCAGTCTACAATTTTGGTACAATGCTGTGACATTCTGTCTCTTTGGAACAGATTGTCTTTAGCAACAGGGAGGCAGAGCTGGATTAGCTGCCTGGAAATGTTGTAATTTTCCAGTGCATAGTAGAAGCAGATTTCTGGGGAGAGTGACAGAAGCTTCCTTGACCTCTCACAGGCTCAGGTAAACAGTTTTGTTGAACACCACAAGGAAGAGAGCTTTAAAATTCAATGAATCCAACATAAATGGTTTGGGGTTTTTTTTTCAGCAGGATTGGTGCATTCTGCCTAGAATTTTTATTTTAATATCCAAAGCTTCTCACACATATTTGAAATGTGTATATTTATATACACATTGCATATTTTAACTTGCTACAACTTTGCTTACTATCTCTGCCAAAGGAATAATTTTAAGAAATTCAAGATATTCAGTAGAAAACATGAATTCTCTTTGGAACAGATCCCTGTCTCTTTACATCGCTGTTCTACCTTTGACACTGACCTTGCCAGTCAGAAGGCACAGTGTCACGCCTTGCCTTTAAATACTGAGCAGTCAGTCCTTGATAGACAATCAAAGTGTTACATGATTGAACTCTCTTTACCATCATCACACTCACTATATTATTGAAAGAAACAGAAAACAAAGACATGCTTAATACTTAGTATATTTATCCTTGAAAAACTAAGTTTAAGGTAAAGTTTTCAATTTAAAGAAAAAACACTTGGGGTTGAGAGTTTTTTTGAGTAAATCACAGCACTTAAATTGTACAATCTATTTAAAATGCAGTCTATTTAAAAAGAAAAAAAAAAAAAGAGAGAAAGCTGTACTTGTGAAGTGCCTGCAGAGATCAGTCTCTGATACACCAGGCTAAGTTACATCCCAGACACGGAGGCAATGCCATGTAACAAGTTGCCATTCCTACTGCATCATGCTATAATGCAACTTTGTTAATTTTTGGGCTTTAGAGAGTGTTGTACCTGCTCCATACACCTGAGTGTTGGGGGCAGGCCTGTTGCCTCCACGGTGTCTGAAAGCAGATTCACATAAGAGTGTTAAACTCGTTTGATTTCTATAGTGTTGCTCGATGAAGACTTTAAGAATGTTAAAGATGCACTCTTAAGGTTATGTCATTTAAGTCACTAACAAAAAAGTGATCGCTTGACTGTGGGTTAGTATGAGGCACACATGGGGCAGCAGGAAAGAAAAAATGAGGCTGGCTACTTCCCTCCCTGAGCCCCCACCTCTGAAGGAAAGAAAAGTGATTGTGGGGAGGCAAACTCCAGTACCTGCTCCTACCACATGATCCATGGTGGGGAACCTTTTGTACACAGCGGTGCTCACAGAGCGAAAGATCAGCAGAGACGTTAAATTCACGTAACGCATGAGAGTCCTCCTGAGCAGGCGCCCATACTCATCTCTGCCCTGGACACAGCTGGAGATGAGGAACATCAGACGATCTGGCCACGGCAAGTTCACAAACTGGTTCCACCAGCGATTCACCACCAAAGTAACATAGAAACCTGAGAGTTAGAAGGAAAATAAAATCCAGTGCCCATCAGGATTTCAGTTACTTTAATTTTAGTTTGCAGAACATTGTTCATATCACTAAGACGCTACATTTCCCAGAATAAATGCAATAAGCCATGTCAAAACCCAGGATGCAATAGATACTAATTATTTAATAGACATTGCAATGTAACCGTATGTTCCAGCTGAGTATCTCATACCCACAAACTTCCAAATTTCCTCTTCTGTAGTAAAACTTAGAGTGGATTTAGTTCATTGAAAGATCAGGTACAAGGTATCAGTGTTAGTGGGCATGATCCAGATCTAGATCTATGTATCTAGATCTAGATATATGGAAACCTTTTTTGTTAGTATATTAAGAATATGAGCATAAATGTACATGTGACAAAAGCAACTTGAACTTAAGGAGACCTGTTGGAAGTGGATGATTTATTGTGAACCTCTAACCTCCCACATACCCCTCAGCTCTGAAATGCTTGCATGCACCAACATTCACAAAATGCCTGAACAGAGACAGAGTTGGAGAATAATTTCACATTTAACCACTACTTACCAAGCACAAAAGTTACTGGGATCTGTTCAGCATATTTGTCACAGTAAATTGATAATTTTTCAAAGAACCGTTTTTGGCTACCTGTAAGAAAAAATCTGCAGCAAAAATAAAATGTATCTGCCCTTTCATAATGTTCTGGCACTAGCTACTAAGTGCAAACATGTGTAAATAATCAGATATGTGTACTGGGGAGCAACCCTGGCTAATATCTTCAAGCAAATTCCTAAAGGTAAAAGACTGAACACTTTTGATATATATTAAAGAAGCTGGAGGAGACAACAGTATCATTCCCTGGTCTTTGTAGTTTTCTCAGGACTAATTTGACTGGCACTACTAACTGGATCAATATACCTGGAGAATCAGTTTGCTGTCCCATACAGACCAAAGATGACAGCAAGCTCTAAGTCTGCAAGTAGAACTTACTCTCCTTTTTCAGACTGGTGCTTAATGGAAATGCTCAGGTCTGCTTGAACTGCAAAAGGTTACCAATTCAATTCCTCTGATTTGAAAAGGTTACATTGTTGCAACAGGTCTTTTATTCTTACTCCTATGAAATTTTTTCTTTTCCACAAGATTAAAATACAACTGTATTTATTTTGCAGTGAGGAAAATATTCACCAAACGATAGCAAATGGACTGTGGCAGCTTCTGCCTATGGGAAAAGATACCTAATGAAATACAACAAACTTCAATATAATTTTTTTTTATTTGTATAGGTGAGTATTACAGTTATCCTTTGATTTCTTATAAAAGGAACATATAACAAATATTTGGTGGGTTTTGCTTACAATTGTGCAATAAAAACTGAAGCACATATGGAAAGCTTTCTGTGGTGTATTTACCATGGTCTTCAATTGCCTGACATTTCAGTAAAACTAGATTAATTTAAATAACTGTGAAACTCTGGTGTTTCTTTACATTTTAATGCTATAATTGTCTTTCTTTGTTTACAGATATAGATTACTGAACAAAAAATAGTGATTAATCAGAGACAAACTGAAGCTCATTTTCTCCTTGCTTCCAGTAAAAAGCAGAGATCTAATTACAGATCACAGTAAGAACTGAACCATAAGTTTGATACTTCTGTGTAATGTACTTCATCAGTTAAAAGTTTCACTGTACTAATTGATGCATTGCATCTGTCATACACTGTTTAATTCCCACCTTGGTGGAAAAAGCAATTCTTCTAATGTGTTCCTACCAGGTGCTGGGTGACACACAGATAATAACCGTGTCTGACTTCCATGCAGTTTTCCTCCGTTCTCTGCAAGCTTAAAAATCAAGTTTGCATGCCTTCCTAGCTTTAAACAAAACTTTGCTTTTCCTGGCTATATACCTTCACTCTAAAATTATTACCTCTCACGGCTGTTAAATTCCCACCAAGCAATCAAAGACAGAGTTCTGCAGGGAGAACAAAAGGCCTACATGTATAATCTAAAGCAGGGAGGCATGCTCACAACTGACAGCTCAATGTCAGAATGACAAAAGCTGTATAACCCAGGCTAGCTCTGAGTTTTTATTTAGTCTAACGTCAGTAGGATGGTCAGTCCTAGGCTAATAGTACAATCAGCTGAACATGATAAACAGTATTGACACCCTACATACTTCCTCTGGAGCCTTAAAGTAAACATGGAAAGGAAAGCACATTAGAAAATGTCCAAGGAAAAGACAGTAAGTAAATAGTAACCTCCCCCCATCATTCATCAGCCTAACACTAGGAAGCCTGAAACTTCAGTATAACATTTAATGAGATGTGAATTGGAAAGAGTGTACCTGTATAATACACTTATCGCTGTGTAAAGAGTAGCAAAAACAATAAATTCTCTGTAAAGCAATTTGTAGATGCTGCCTTTCCACTTTAGGAGTAATCTGTGAAATCCAAAGAAAGTGGCATTTGCTACTTTGCTGGAATAAGTGACTGTCATCGTCTTGGTAGGCTGGGCCTAAAAACAGTAGAAGAGAAGCAGGACACCAAAAACATTTTAGACAGCGTATCCTAACCTGAATGTACCCTTGTACAAATAGATACATGGATATACATGCAAATTGAAATATATAATAATATGTGTACATAAATACAGAGTGTTTGTATTCATATGTATATATATAAAGAAGGAAAAAAAAATCTTGCAGTTACAAGCCCCATTGAGACCTGCAGATTGATGCAAGGCTGTATTTGCGCTTTATGTCACTAACCACCCAAACACAGCTGTTAGCACTAAATTGGCCACCTCTCTAGGTGGCAGCGGCAGGGACACGTTACACCTCTGAAGTCTCTGCTTACTCTCAGTTTGCTTCACTCTAGAGTGAGTGAAGAATAGGAAGAAAATTTGCTTGAAATTTTTTTCAAAGCTTTTCAACTTCTTGGTAAGAGAAGTAAAGCTAAATTCCACAAATGCATATACATCCCCAGTATTTTTAGCTGACTGTGGTAATTACAATCATTTAAAAACCAAATGAGATTTGGAGACTGCCTCTTTCATTAACAGTTACGACAGCAGCTGAAGTCAGCTGGGGAACGCTGTTATTTCTCTCCTTGGCAGCTAGACTTACTTGTCAATACTTCAGCATTGCATGGCCACGCAAAGCAAGCCACAGGGCTGCCCTGGCAGGGAGTGTGTGACACAGCATAGTTAAAGTACAGCTGAAAATACACAGGTAAATACTTTGTGCTGGGTTTGGTACTTGCTTACTCAGTGTAGGGAGATGATACAGGAACTTTTATGTGCTTACAAAACAAATCCTAACTCCAAATGTGGACGAAAGCGGTTTTGTACAGCATGCAGGAAAGAGCGTAACCAAGATAAGCACAAAATCTCAAGCAAGTTACTGTGTATCACAAATATGATTATTTTCTATATTTTCTTCATACCCCCAAATTTATGGGGAGGGGGAGAAAAATCTGAACTCCTAGTTAATAGATGACTTGGTAGTATTTTGTGCATCTTGGCTGTGTCTCTGATGCAGAGCATAAAGTAAGTCATTAAAATTCAGTTGTAAAAGTGCCACTTTTTATTTTAGTCGCCAAGGGAATCAGCAGGGAAAAGACACCATAAACCTTGTATTGCTGACAGGCTGTCTCCTTTCCTCTGCAGAATGACTGCTCGATATTTGCCAGCATGAGTCCGAAGATTATTTTCCTTTTCTTTTTTTAAGAAGCATGGGTTTTGGTCTTTAGAATCCAAATGATAGTTTTTCTTTTCCTGAGCCTTGGCACAGACCTTTAATTTTTTTATTGGCATTGTTGTACTCCAAGAAGTTCAATGCAAGAGCCAACATGTCTGACTGGCATGCATGGAAATACCGTCCTGTCTGCTAAAAATCTTGTGGTCAGGATGCA
The DNA here is from genome assembly GCA_013400735.1 of Pomatostomus ruficeps. Taxonomy (NCBI): domain Eukaryota; kingdom Metazoa; phylum Chordata; class Aves; order Passeriformes; family Timaliidae; genus Pomatostomus; species Pomatostomus ruficeps. The sequence goes on along the minus strand of VYZT01044159.1, from coordinate 36,894 downwards.
ATGCTTAAGAAAATGGAGGCAAAGATGTCCATTCTCCAGCAAAAATGGGACTTTATGAACAGTGAAAGAAATCTGTGGCTGGGCTATAGGGGAGGAATGGGGTAAAAAATATGCTTAAAAATACACTGTGTTTCCTGGAATTGCTGTAGGGGCCTTTAGACCTTGCCCATTGATGCTGTGGAGTATATGTTTAAACCATATCACCAACACGTGTGTCTCTATCTCCCCATTAATATCCACTTTGTAATGGAAATCTCCACTGACAATGACTGAATGTAGGGACTTAGATCTAGAAAAGATGTCTGATAATGGGAGGACTTACAGCCTGGCAAGAACCCATACCCTCAGCACAACACAGGGCCACAATGAGAGGATGAAGTCAGACAACTGCAGGATGAAACAAAACATAAATTGCTAACTGTGGGGGCATCCAAATATCAGAACAGGGAACTGCATTGTCATCCTCTTGTTTAGCCCTCTTGTTTTTAATCTGAGGGCAAATTGTAGGACAGAAGAGGACCTTCAGGAAGAATTCACATAACTGAGACATACAGGGGCTAAGGGGTTCTGCTGGTCTCCCCTGGTATCTGGGCATCTGTTGAACTTTCTATGAGGTCTCTTCTGTTATGGGCCATGGAGGAAAAAAAGATTGCTTGCAGCACCTTCTCAGCATCTGCAGCTCTGCAGGAAGGCAGCAATTAGTGTCACAAACATGACTCTTGGTTTCTGCATAGGAGGTTCAGGAAGGATTCGTTCCTCCCAGCACTGGAAAGTGCCTGAAACTGGTCAGTAGCTAAGCTGGACAAAATAGGTCTACCTCCTCTACAGACCTGAAGCAAATCCTGTCTTGCAAGGCCTAGTGGATGGGCTCTGGCCACAAATGCAGAGCTGTAGTGATAATAGTAATCAGGATTAAGAATGTTTCCCCCTGCATTAGACTGGGAGAAGAGAGTCTTATCCACAAAATGCAATTTGTCTGTTTGATTCTAGCAACTATATTTCACCTAATCATACTCCAGCCATCTCTTAGCACTTTACTCAATGCCCTTGACTCTGAATAGAAACTTGGGAGACACTGGATGCCCCTGCTTTTTGTTTCTGCCTCTGAAATGGGGCAAAGGAAAGTGGGACTGTTACAGCAGTTTTAGGCTTTAGTGCCTCGGTTTCCTTGCCTTGCCTTGCCTTGCCTGTGGTATACTCTGTTTTATTTTCCTGCTAAGCAAATGCTTTCCTTAACATTTATCATTGGGTTCATATAGGGACTACAGGATAATATAATTCAATGTCTTAAAATATACATTAGGTCAGATTAGGTGATTATAGAACAGTTCAGACTATACAAAGCTATGGAAGATAGCTATGTGTTTGGTTAGATTTCCCAACACAGCAAACACAAATTTAAATCTGCATTTGTGGGTTTTTTTCTCTGAGAACAACTACAACCATTTAGGTATGGTCTCCCCTTGCAAGGGGAGGTTTTGGTGTAAAGACTTGCGCTGAGTCTGGCTCTTGTATGGTGGTCCCAAGCCCCTGGTTTACGGGCAGCATGTTGGCAGAGAGACCTTCCAACATTACTTATGGCCACAGGAAATTAAAAAGCTAAAACTGAGATTGGCAGGAAGAGCAAAACATAACGATGCCCCCCAGCACATTCCTTCCTGAGCACTCTTTTGGCCACGGCTGAAGAAGGACAGAGTTCATTAGATCAGATACCACAGGCACCGGTGTCATGAAAAATGTTCCTGTTAATCATGTTGCCCTTAAATTCATCTGCAGATACAGGGCTAGTCTTTTTGCTGGTATGAATTTGTGAGTTTTGAGGGCATAACACAAGTTATGCCCATTTGATGCCTGTAGAGACCTTGACTTATATCTATGATGTTGCTTTTTCTTTTACTCAGTGTTTATTTCCTTTCTGAAACTTTCTCCAGCACAGACTGAAATGTGAGTTATATATTACTCCACTTTTGCTAAGATCATCAGAAGACTTTAGGCATAAACACCTAAAAATGTGTGTCCTCCCCATTAATATTGAACCCAACAGTAAATGGGATTTTTGCCTGGCTGAGAATTTCAGGATGCATTAGGATTCAGAGAGAAACCACAGTAAAAAATAACAGCCATAAGTGTTTCCTAACTGACCATGAAAGGCACATTACAGAATATATAAATAAATAGTACCTCTATGCAGACCTGCCCCTTGTCATTGTCCACCTTATATTTTAGTTTATGGCATAGAAGAGAAAGTGAGGAAGAGAGATTTGAGTTAAGCCAACTATAAAAACATATTAAGCTTACGCTGTTGCCACTGACCTGCTATTTTGATTCAGCAATCCAAGCCCGAAGGCAAATCCCGGACCCTTCCTCTTTCTCAGACGTCCTAAACCAAGTCCCCTTCAGATCCGCAATAATAACCTTGCTCTTCCCTTAACCTGAAGCAAGGGGTTGCTGCTGCTGCTAAGAGGAGCGGACTGACAAGAACAGGGGTTAAAATGTCTTTCCACTTCTGGAAGTCTGTTTTTGCCAAGTACTCTGTCCCGTCAGTTACACATGGAACAAACGCAAGCAGCAGCAGCAGCAGCAGCTGCTGATCTTGCTCTTTTCTAGTCTATAATTATAACTCCACTTGCCATCGGAAGGACCTCTTTCATTTGAATGAAGAATCTTGCAACGGTTTCGGCTGGCACATACAGTTTTTTGCATTTTATTTCCTCCAAAATGGAATGGACAAGAAGGCAGCATTTTGTTCTGAGACTTCTCTTGTAAAGCGTTATGTCTCTAACATGGTCCTGTGAAGACGCATCAGTGAATAACACTGATTAACTACGTCTAAATAGGAAGACCAGAGACAACCCCACCAAACCTGAAAATGTGCCCCAGCTGCACCTTGGTCCCATGCTGGAGCACAGCTTTTGCAGCATTTCTGCGTTGCTAATTTGATTTGGGAAATCAGGTCTCTGGGGTATGCCGTAGAAATCACTCATCCCTCAAAACAGGCAGAGTTGCTGCTACCAAAAGTCTCAGTGGACCTATTCACAATTGTGTATTTCAGCATGTGAAACCCCTTCTGCAACTGGAGGTTTTACATAGGACTTCTTTTCCCTCTTCCCCTTTGCAAAATGAGATGAACTCTGTCTTTTATGACCCATGGTATTAAGAGTGAGCTGTAAAAGGTGATAGACTGTGAAAGCCCAGGAGATATCATCTAATGTTGTCATAAACTTCAACAGAGAATGAAATAATGTGACTATGAAGTAAATAAAAAGAATGCAGGGCAAGAGAATAAGAAGATTTATAGATTTAATTCATTTTATGATGAAAGGTTTTCCCCCCTGCCTTAGTCCCATTAAGCTATTTGAGGCCATTTATTAATTAAAACTCTCTCAGAAAGAATGGAAGTTTCTGCCATTGTTTGCCTTTCTTCTTGCTGTTAATGGCTGAAGGAAGACACTTTGATGTCAAAGCAGGCGAGATATTACACTGTGGCATGTGTGTGTCAGGCAGTGGCCTGTGGCAAAAGATGACAAATCATTTTAGATTCAGTGACTTGGCATGAAGAAACATACTGCCTGATCCTATTACAGAGACTGCCCTGTGCAAGGAAAATTCTTAACAACAGGGATATTTTAAGGTCGCTGTAAAATAATTACTTAGACCTAAAACATTTTTCTTTGTTGTGCATAATCATTTGCTGGTCTCACTGAGCAGTAAATAATAGCACTTCTGTGTGACAGTGGGTATCAGGTGGTTTTCCTGGCGGCTCTTCAGTTTTCCTGCAGATTGGAGTGGCTGAGATTGCTCTACTGGCTCTGAGCTGTTTTGCAGAAGACATGAGATTTAGAGCTCCTGTGTTTTCAGAGGCAGAAATAAATACAAGTTTCCAGCTGTGTAGCTCCATTGTGACTGGTTCTGTAGGAAGTACTCCTTTTCTTATCTCTAAGGTGTCACTAATTCCTTGTCGGATATTTCCAAAGATAGGCAATGTTTTTACATCTCTTCCTCTGTTTCCCTCTAGGGAAATGTGGTTTCATCTACAAAAATTGTTTTCAGAAGTTCCTTTCTATATGCGGTTCTACTAATGATCACTGATAATGGTGCATTTTGCATTCATTTTCACTTGATGTACTTTGAATACACACGAGAGACAAAAACATTTTAGCACTGTGTAACTAGACAGGTTTCTGCTAGTATCATCCAAGGGTGTTTAACAAGACAGCTCAGGGCAACAGATAATAGAAATACATAAAATAAAAGTTATTTAATATATTTATGCTTCCAGTTTCTCTTTCCTCTTGATTTTTGAGCCCATTTGTACTGGAAGATTTCTCGAAGAGACACTAATACATACCATGTGCTACTGAAGCTTCAAACAAGCACTTCAGCATCTGTAACAACAACACATAATGCCAATATGCAAAGAAATGCCATAAAAAATAGGCTAAAATGTGGTCTGAAGAACATGAAAGAATTTTCTTATTGAAGGAAGTGAATAATTTAAGTGTTGGGAAGAGAGCAGTATTAAAGAACCTGCTGTCAGATTTTCTCAGATGAGAATATATTGAGTTTTGCTGTACTTTTCTACTTACTGTCATTTGCTGCTGGAATTCCTGTCTTAAATAAATCAGTAAATTAACATAAAATGTCCTCTGCCCATAGAATGAATGTGTAGAGTCTTGCTGTGCTATCTTACAGTCTCTTTCATGAGAGAAATTGCAATAATTAAAAGTTAATCTAGTGGGAGAGATACCACTGTACTTAGCATCACTCAATGTGGGTTATGGAAATATACATTAAAGGAGGCTCTTTTATCTCCTGAAGTCACATGGTAGAATACTTGAGAGGATTACAAATGAATTTGTCTGCAGGATAAAGCCTGCTGTCCTGACAGATTAATTCTCTGAGTACTGTAAAATTGCAATCAGAAACATTATGCTTTGCAACTCCCTTGTAATGAAATAAACATCATTTGTTATGCAGTAGTGCTGAGCTTGCTATTAGAAATATTACTATGACTCTTATCAGCCTCAACAATCCTTTTATTGGCAAAAGGCGCAAACACACAATGTCACCATGGGACTTATCAGACAGAAGATGAGATCAACAACGCATCCAGGAATAAGGTGTCCAGGAACTGGATTCAAAAGCCAGTGCCTGGATTGACTGGGAGAGCTTTCTCATGACTTAAGACTAATGTCTCCGAAATGCTCCTTATCATGTTCATCCAAAACAGTCTGGGTAGGTTATTTAATATATGCTAGCATAGCTTAAGGGAAAGGTAAATGGTTAAAAGGCAATCACAGAGGGAGAGGTGCTTGATTTTGCTCAAGGACTGGCTTTCCTGAAGTCAGTGTCATTCTGCTTTGCAATATGACGAGGGTTTCAAAACTTCTTGCACATTATCAAACGTTAGATATTAGATAATTTCTTTACTTACCTAAAAATGCAGCTGGTTGCACAGCTATTTCCATAATCATTCTTTTTTTACATGCAGATGCTGAAAAACCATAATTTCTTTTCTTTTTAGTGAAGAAGTTATGTTAACAAAATTTTGTATTGTTCTGGACATTGAAGAATATTGATAGTTGAAAGTCAGTGCTTCATTATATATACAAATGTCTCCTGTTCTTCTTAGGGAGTTAAATTAGAGAAAGACAAGTATTTTATCTCATTTAAATATTTCTTTTACACCAAAAATATTCATCTGTATTAGAGTTAATAATGCATCTTTGTTTGCACAACAGGCATATTTGTGCTCTCAGTCAAGATTTTTGAGGTATCACTGGAAGCCTCATAAATTCATGCTCTTTATGGCTTAATGGCCTAGGTTTTCAGCGAGGGATGTTATATCTCAGACTAGCAAATGATGACCCCTGTGCCCCTTATAGAAATACAATAATAATAACAACAACAATAACAACAGCAACAATAACAAAAATAGTATGTAAAAATGGACAATACACATAACACTTCAACTAAGCCATTTTGCTTCTCCCACTCAATAATTTATAAGGACAGCTTTGCTTATTTGGAGAAATTCTTCATATGATTATATTTTGGTTTGTGTATATGAAAATCCACCTCCAAGAATGATGATCCAAATTAGTGCACTACTTAAGATGGTAACACCATGCAGTGATGAGCGATACAAAACAGTGGGGCAACTCACCATATATAACACTGCTAGAGGCGTGATTAAACCATGCTGCAGCTGATGGGGATAAGTACACCTTTCATTATCTCTATTCAAAATAAAGGGGACCTTAATCCAAAATTTAGAGTTATGGTATCAGCAAATGCAAATGGGATTGTAAGGATGGCAGATTTTCTTGAGTTGTCTCCTGGGCAGAGAGATTTGTTGGAGTATCTGCTTGTATGAGAGGCAAAGGGAAAGATAAGACAGAAGAGATTCCAAGAACAAGATAGCAACTAAGAACAGAAGAGCATTTCCAGGGAAATGTGTCTAGAAAAGGTGAGTTCTTTTGAGTTAGCTATTGTATGGGAAGAATTTGGAATAGTTGTTGTTGCTGTATTTGTGAGAATAGGACTATTGGTATTTGTGCAAAAAATAAGGATTACATCGAGATGGCTAACCACCATTAATTTCTTTTTGTAAAGGGAACAATTCATGGGAGTTTTTTCTCATTTAACTAGTTTTAGTTCAAAGAATCCTAATAATATATTCTAGTATTCAAAGTAGCAGTAATATACACATGAAAAGGATAAAACCGAGGACTTTCCTCCATTAGCCAGACGGCCCTGCCAGCCCTGTATCAGAGCTGACTCTGGCTTTCCTCTCTTGCATACTTCAATGCTATGCATTTCCCTCAGAACTTCATTTGTTCACTTTTCAGATACTGCTTAAGAGGAGAAAAAACAAAAAGTGTAAAAAGAGCAAGTAGCATGCAGGAAAAAGAATAGTGAGTTTAGTGAACCAACAGAGATAAACAGCTAACCTTTTCCTATGGACAACAAGCCTGATCATTTCCACCTGAATTTCAACAGACCCTCTCATTCTCTGCTCTCTGCAACTTTTCACTTAGGAAAAATGCCTGAACAGCACATAAAGTCTCATTGTACCCCCAGACATGAGGTTCAATCAGTTAGCCAAGAGCAGATGAAACAAATCCTCTGCTCGCTGTGCTGCTGCTGAGCCAGTGCGTGGCCCAGAACATGCATGGGCATTGAATGGTTCTAGCTGGGGAATTTATCCTTCACTCTCCTCTGAGTAAGTCCATGCTTTGACTATTTTAATGAGGTGACAGAAAATGTTTCCTACCACGGTGAGTGTGAGAGAACATTTCCAATCAAGGTAACAGAGATGTATGTGATACTGGAGACTAGACTCCTGGGAGGCCTAGCACTTACAAGGTCACTTTGGGAAGTGTAACAGTAATCCCTCTTTTGTGCAACTGAAACTGCTCCGGTTTCAATACTACTTAAGCATTTTTTTACCATCTACGCAACTGAGTAAAGAATTCAAATTACTTTTCAGAAATGCCTCTTTGCTGCGCTGAACTTGCAGAGCCTTGCCATCATGAGTGTGCCGAGCTGGAGAAGACAGAAGACGACAAGGAGAAGAAAAGACCACTCTAAACTGGGAGGCATTCCTATGCCCAGTGGAGTGATGCCTGTACCAACTAGGTAATGCTAAACAGAAGGTGAATGAAACAGTATTTCTATCACACGGGGGAATGGTTGGTACCTGTAAAAAACTTCTCCATAAGATCAGTTTCCCCTCATAGAGCAGAACTCAGCAATAACTGGCAGGCTTGACTGAAGTCTGATTTTGAATCCCTTTGTCATTGAACAAAAATAAAGAAAACTCAGCCCATTAAAGCCACATATTTCATTTTCATAGCAACTTCAATCTGAAAGAATGAAGACCTTTGAAAAACTAATTATTTAAACTTTATCACATGAGTGTGTGTTATGGGCAAGAAGGAAGAAGTTTCATGAATTTCTTCTAGAGATGGAAAAATTAAGGCAGAGGGAAGGTACCCAGGTCCAAAGCAGGCTTGTGAATAAAACACAGGATTCCTGAATGTTGCCCTGACTTTGCAGTGTTCAGTGTTTTCTTGTTAGACTTTCTCTCTCATGGCCATGACTTGTTTTCTCTCTATTATCTATGTTTTCCTAAATTGTATCTGTGTTTACGGATTTCAGTATATTAGGCGGAGAAATATGATTGACAAATACTTTGACCAAGTGGATTATAGGAGGTGGTGATTTCTACCTCCAATCCACGGTAATGTGTGAAAACATATAAATAAAGTCGGAGGGCTCTGCCCTCTCTCTTCCTGCTCTCTCTCCTGCTGCGTCTGTGTGTTCTTGTGTGGCTCTCCTTCAGGCCCTCGGCCTAGCAGGCCTGCCTGGGGAGTGCCATACCTGAATTCTCACCTGATGCTTTTCACTGCTTTTATTTTCAGTATTTGGTAGAGCTGGTTTTGGAGTCTCACCAAGTAAAAGAATTCTTGAGTTTTAACAACAGGTTTGTTGGGGCTACAAAATTTGTTTGGATTTTTTGAGAGTTAACTTTCATGTGAAAATGTATTTTGTATTTTTATTTTCTGATTTCTGAGTTCCGGTTTGGTATCTCTGCTGTCTTCCAACTAGGGATGAACATGTTGTACTATTTTTAATCACACTCTGGATCCGTCCCTGGCTTGCTTCTAAAGATAAACGAAGCCACGTGTCAGTCCTTACATAAGTTGATAAGGCCATTTCAGTTTTTGTGTTTCTTCTACTTAGTATTGTTACATTTATAAGCACCTTCAAAAAAATCTAGAGGCATTATTTATTTCATATTCAAACAACATAATCTGTCTAGTTGAGCAGCTTGTTTACAGAATCAGTCTTACGGTAAAGTGGACAATTGTAATCTAATGTGCTTGAAGGGGAAATTTCTTTTCAATCCTTTTTGTTTTAATAGTTAACAAAGAATTTATATTCTTTATTAATTTGTGTCTTCCCTGGTTAGGCTGTGTTCTGTGTATTCATGAAACAGTGTTTTCTTTGGGTTTTTGTTTGTTTGGGTATTTTTTAATCAGTAAAGAATGTGCCTTTTTTAATATTGTGTCAGTGAGTTCTGCAGGTTGTGTAAAGATATATGCTGTGTATAAAAGGAATTTATTTGACAAGTTTACATTTTTTACTATTCAAACCTTGACTTTCAATTAATGAATACAAGGCTTTGATGAGCATTTCCTCTTTAGACATCCTTTTAAGCTCTTGTTTCTGACTGATTTAGTGCATGGACAACAGAGGTGATAACATTGATAATAAAGGTGAAGACTATGAAACAGTTTGAGGTTTTGATGCTGCAACATATTTGTTGCATGAGTTGAGCATGCCATTTGAAGACAAGTAGGAAAGAATCAATATATAGGATACAGATAGAGTTTGGTAAAGCTTTTGAAATTCCCTCATGTGACATCTCATAAGAAAGGGAGGGGCATGTCTCCAGTATAAACAACTGTAAAAACAATACAAGATGGGTGTGAAAACCCTGCTCAAACCATGGTTTTAGAAGGTCAATTTTTCAAGAATAGCATCTCAGCTCAGAGAATCATTCTGGATCTGATAACATGCAGTATTTTAATGAATGGCTTGGCTGATGGAATAGACAGTGCACTTATCAAATTAGAAAGATAGAAGGGTCTTAAATATTTTTTTTTTCAGAACAAGATTAGAATTCAGTAAGAATCAATGGATGTAGAAGAAAATTCACAAGTGAGGTCATACAAGCTGGAGAAAGACTGGCTAAGCAGCATTCTGCTGCCATAAGAGAAAAAGCAAAGCACCTTTGTGGCAGTGACCCAACCAGCTGTCTCCATGAGAGCTGGAGAAATAACTTGGGCAGATTTTCCTTCCCAGGGTAGTGAAGCTGAGGAAGATGGAGGCAGCATGCTTGAGGGCAATTCCCTCTCTGCCAGGTTTTAACCCTGTCAATCATAGATTTTGTTCCACCTCTGTTATTTTAATATTCATCACACTGTATTACTCTTCAGCAATTGCCAGAAACTTCTGCCTTTCTGTAACGTTCATAGGTTAATGCAAATGTGTTCTGCCTTTGCCCAAAACTCCTTGGAAAACTGTCATCCCATGTCAATCTGTGATTTGATAAGAATCCTGGACCCTACCTTATGACCACCCCCTTCCCTTCCCTATAAAACCCCTTCCCTTCCCTATAAACCCCCTTCCCTTTCCCTATAAAACCCTGTGTAACCACCCCCTTGGGGTCTCTCTGATAGCCCGTATCCTGAAGAAACAATAAAAGCCTGGGTACTGCTATCAGGGGTCCGTTCTCTCTTCTTCGCTTCTACCTGCTTTATTAAGGCTGCTCTGCCTCACACTGTGGAGACAAAACTTAGGTATATAGATAAGCAAAGAGATAGCGCTCCTCTGAGTGCTGAGACACTTATCTGACCCAAGGTGCTGGATAAAAGATTGCTCCGCAGAATCCCGGGCAGTTTTGCGGACCCCAGAAAGCGTTAGATCTTTGGTGGGATGTATAAGCAGATGTGTGACGTCTTAAAGCCAGCGCTGTTCAGACCGCATCAGGAGTGCTATGCCTGGAACTGAGCACTGTTCTGATAAAGACTCACAGCAAGAAATCCAAAGAGAACAATAAAAACAATTGGTGGTCTAAAAACATCACCCATAAGGAAAGATTAAAATAATTGTTTATTCTTTGACAAAATTAAGGGTATAGATGATGCTATCAGATGCCCTGAAGATTGCTGCTTCCTGTATCCACTGAGATAAGCTCATTACTTCCTTTACACTGCAGCAAAGGAGAGGAAGTTAGGCTCTGGAAGATATTTGTAACTCCAAGATTAATTCAGCACTGGAATGCGCTGTTTAGGGGGGTTGTTCTGTCTTTCACCATTGGAAGTTTTGAGGAAGAGCTTCAGGAGCAGTTAATATCAATCCTCTTATTTTCTGTTTTACTGGGCCTTTTTTAAGTGGGCAGATTTGAAAAATAACACAGACCTCACTGGCTTTAACATTCTATTAGTTGAAAAGGGAGGGCAGCATAGAGATAAGTTTAAGGGCTCCAGTAAACTGGAAGCTTATTTATGCCAATGTACTGATTGGATTTGCTTTCAAAATGCTTAGCTAAACATTGAATAAATATGCCTGAGTGGGGAACTATAGCTCCCAATACTGCTAGCACTGGTTCAGCTGAGCTAGTGCAAGCAGGGGGAAATTTCTAAAACAGGTAAGACTTACAGTCTCTGTACTTTTTTTTGTATATAGTGGATCATTCTTTGGTTTTTTTGCACTGTACTATGGGATTTCAATGCATGTGTGACTACTATTAATAGATTCATCCTTTGGTTTTCTTGAGTTTATTGTTTTAGAACATCTCCACAAAAAGGGAGGTAATAACTACAGTTTATTCAATATTAAAAAAAGTTAATAAAGTAAGTAAGTAAGAGTTACCTTAGGCAAGTAGAAAATGAGGTTTCAAAGTTTATTTGCTTTATTTATTCATGAAATTGTTGGGACATCCTCCCTTACCAAACACTTGAACATCTTCTATAGAGAACAACCATCTCATTCTTTTATTCCTCCCAACCTGTAGGGGGAAAACTTACATTACCTGGCATTTGTGCCTCTGTGTAGAGATGAGAAACTTTAACTAAATCCAGATCAAAGAAAAATGATGCACTTGATTTTTCTGAAGTCCTGTAGCCATCCTTGCCTTCAACAGAGAGCCCTGCCATGGTCTGGGACTACATTCCTTGAAACAGCTTTGTCTCTTCTGTTTTTTCCTCCCTCAAATAGATTTCTTAGGTTGAGTGGACTGTGAGTATTAGCAAAGGAAATAACCACATTTGAAAATATGTATCTCAGACAGATGGTTCAAATGTGACAGAATGCACTGACAGACAGAGCTGCAGTACAGGGGGACTTTGTGCAGTGCAGGAACTGTTTGCAATGATTTTTGTCACACCTTCCATCAGTATGACTGGAGAGAAGCTACGCAAGTGAGACTCAGTTTTTAGTATATAGATTGCTCCAGCCAAGTCTGTGCCAAGGCACCTGTTCAGAGTTCTACCCAGCTGGAGAATGGGAATTTCTGATCTGGGGTATTTGACCACAGTAGGGACCTCAAAACAAACAAACTGTACTTTGTCTTGTGTGAGTCTGTCTTGGATGATACTTCCTTGGATGAGTCAACAGGTGTAGGTCTGCACACAGGTCATACACGTCTCCTGTACTGCCTCTTGCTCTTCCTGACAAGAGTTTCTGAATGGACCCTGGACTTGATTTGACATCTCACCTTGGGTGATGGTCACTGGTATATGACAAAGCTTGTTGCTATTGCCACCTGGCCCTGCTCTTGACTGTGCCCTCATTGATGACCTTGGCTCCCAGTTCATCATGCCTGGAGGAGTAGCTCTGCCCTGACACTGATGTGCAGCTCAGGAAGGAACAAAGGGCTGGATAAAAATACTCTTTTAAAATATCTTTTTCTTCCCCCCTTGTCCCCCTCAAAATGCTCCTTCTCTTATGTATGACTCTGGATTTAATTCAATTTATTTATCCAATTTATTTTAGCTTTTAATTTTAACCATGTAAATTATGCTTTCTGTGGTTTGTTGCTGCCTGACTCTTTAAAGTATTACACACAGCAAAATACAGGAGTACTTTGACAAAATAAATCTGTTGGTGATTAATTTTAGCACAGTCATATGTCTTTGGAACTGTATTGCTTTTATTTCTTGAAATGCAAGATGTCTAATCTGGTTAAGACAGCAGATTGTCATGCCAAGCACAGTCATTGTACAGGATTAAGAACTATAGGATTACAGATCCTAATTATAGACTCTTGTTGGTTTACTATGTGTTAATAGGTTGTTTTCAACTTCTGATTCCACTTGTCATGTCTCTTTTGCAATCGTGTTTTTAATAAACTTTCTGATGCATCTTCTAATTTGTCAATCCTCTACTCTGATAGCACTGCCTGGATTCTATTTCATGTCAATATTAGCAAATTAAATAATTTAAAGTTCAAGCTCCTTAAACTGAACATCTCTGCTCTTTTAGGTTTTTTAGAAATTTCAAGTTATACTGCTGTTGAATATTCCATTTTTTGCACTTTGGTTTCTTGGTTTTCAGATTGCTTCCAGAAAAGCTGTAGATAATGACGTTCTGTAGTATTTTTTTCTGCCTGAGCCCCATTGTAGTCAGTGTAGATTTACATACTGGAAAGCAATTTCGAAGATATTAGTATTTATAGGCAATGTATTTAATTTATGAGGAATGGCATTGATACCTTTGCCTTTTGACATCATCTTTGTCATATGATTTTGCTCTCAATAAACTTCTTGCTTGGTGGATGCCACAGGGAATGTGCCACAGAGAACTGTATGTGTCTGTGGCTATGTCCCGCAGGACTGGCCAAACAGGATTCTTGCACATTCAGTGGAAAGCTGTCAAGATAATGAAAGTTTCAATTATTGACTGGAATGCAGCCTAGATTCCTTAACTGATGAATGGGACAAGGTCTTGTTTACCTTGGTTTTTTGCTCAAGTTCCTCACCATGCAGCACATGGCTCAGTTCAGCTGTGCTAACAGCAAGGAAAGGACATGGTCCAGCCAATACTACTGTCATTTGAAGCATATTTTTTGGCACTGTAATCAGAGCAGCAGCGAAATGGAGTCTTATTTATAGCAGCTTTATAACATTTTGCCTATTGCCTTTAAAGACATAGGACACACAGAGCAGTACAGACCAGGACTTCAATTGCATTAAGTACCATGCTTGTGTCAGGGTGGCAGTGGGGATGCCTTAGGGCAGGCCCAGATGAGACATAGTAGTAATTGCTCTTTATCAAACTACTAGAGCTGGAAAAACACCTTTTCTTAGCAAGTGAGCTCTTTTATAGCTCTATACGTGGCCTCATTTCAGAAATTTTGTGTCTACAGTTCGGTCTTTAATTATGACATACTTTAGGGAGGCTCGGAACCTAATTTGGAGCAGTGCGTGCCCATGAATGAAAATTGTTGGATAATCATCTGGCATACCTTCAATTTTCTCATTTTTAATTGTGCAACCCTGTGCCTTTGTTACTGCGTACCATTAAACACAGAATTATTAACTTCCTCATGTTTTTTACGGCAACAAGACACGCGGAGTTTGAGAGCGCTGTCCTCGCCTGCCCTTGAACAGCAGGAATGTTGCAGAGTTTCGGTGTTTTACCCCTCTCGCCCGGGGTTACAATGCGCGGAGGCCGCCGCGGGCCCGGCGCGTCTCTCGGCCCCGCCCCGCTCCCCTCACGGAGGTCGCCCCCGCCCCTCCGCTAGGGGGCG
>VYZT01044159.1:6051-22342 GCA_013400735.1 Pomatostomus ruficeps | reverse complement strand
CGGCCCCGGCCCGGGCTCCGGCTCCGCCGGCGGGAACGTGGGGTGGCTGCCCGGGCTGTGGCTCCGCGCTAGTGCTGCTGCACCTGCCCGCCGACGCGTCTCCGGGAGCGTGTGCCCAGGCGGGCGGAGCCGGCGCCGCCGGGGAGCGCTGCCCCTTGCCGGGGCGCCGTGACCGGGCGCGGGCTGGCTGTGGCGGCTTCGGGTCCCTACCTAGAAGAACGTGGGGACAAGTGACGGCCCGGGCCGTGCTGCTGTGCCCGTCTGCGGCGGGAGGGCGTCCCCGGATCCGTCGGGGCTTGCGTGGGCACGGAAGGGGCAGTCGGCGGCAGGGATGCGCTTGTCTCCGAGTCCAGCCGCGGCCGAAGGCAAAACTGGGCAAAAGTAGTTCTCAGAGATCACCCCTGTAAGTGCCGGGGGCACCTGCCCCGGGGGAGGCAGCGGCGGCGGACAAAGAGCGATCTCACCCGCGGGGCCGGCGGGTCGGAGCAGCTGCCGTGCTCCCCACGTAGTGCCTGTGCGGGGCCCGAGGGGAAGGGCGGCGGGCGGCACTGGCCGGGACGAGGACAGGAGGGATGTGAGAAGAAGCTGAGCTGGGGCTGAACGCTTCGCCTCCGCTCACAGACCTCCCGGCCGGCGGGGCGGCAGGTGTGGATCAGGGCAGAGCGCCGAAAGGGGCAGAGAGAGAAAGCGGGGACAGGGCCGGGCAGGGCCCCTCGTGGGGTTCGCAGGTTTCGCCTCGCTCGAGGGGTGCTGGAGCAGCGTGGGCAGCGACCGGAGGGGCGTTCTGCAGTGTGGGACAGTGGGGCTGCGCTCGCCTGTAGCGTTTCTGGTTCCTTTATGGTCTGTCGAGCAATACTGACGGTCATACCTAGTCGCCGATAAGTGCTCTTGTAAGCTGTAGTAAAGTAGCAGATTCCAGTTAGCCTTAATTTCTAATGTAGTTATGTTTGGAAAGTAGGGCTCAGAAAGTAAATTTTGGTTACAAGTTGATTTCAAGCGGTGAGCTATGCAGAAATTTGTACTGCCGGAGTGCTGATGCTCCACTAATTCCCCGAGAGTCACAGAGCTCTGGAAGTAGGAGAACACAGAGTGACCAAAGCCTTAATGATACCCTCGGAGCTTGTCTTGCTGACAAAAGGCTACAGTGTTTATATGAGTTTGAAAGTGTTGCCTGTTTTGTTTGCAGATGCTACACTAAGTTTTATGTTGCTTGGTTTGTTTGCTGTGTTCATTTTTAAGCATGTTCTTAGGAAGTCTCAAAAACAGTTATGTAGATAGATAAAATAATTAATCTCCTGCAGACTTGCTGTAACTGTGAAATTATCAGCTTCTCTTTTGAAGCAGATGTAAGGTTATTCAGAGTAGAAGTAGGTACTGGAAGCTACCATCTGTTCAAATATTTGTATTCCTCCCTATAGGGCAGAACCTGAAATCTTGTTGCTGTAATATTTTTATTGTTTCTATTATAGATCTGTTTAATGAGTTTTTGGAAGGGTTAAAGTTTGGCCTTCTGTATTTGTGTCTTGGCAGTCATTCATCTGTTGTGCTTGGTTAATGTTACCTAGTGAGCAAAGAAGGATAAATAATTTACCATTCTCATTATACTTTTAATAAATAACAAATGGGAGTGCACCTCACAGCTGTGACTGGAATATCCATCTTGTTATGCTATGTTTAAAAGGGGATTTTTTTTTTTCTGCAGAATAGAACAGTCACGAGAAGCATTTTGATTATAGACTGCAGCTATCTTCATAGCTTTTATTGACTTGGTTTAAAAATTAATGTAAAATACCAAATGAGCTGGTCACTCACTGTTCCACTTAGGTTTATGGATTTTCTCAGAAAAGAGATGTGTACTTTGGAATTTTATCTTTAAGACTCTTTTTAATATGGCATGTAAAATATTGTCTTACTGTAATGTGACTGTCAAGACCTGTATTAGAGACTTCATTAGCGCTTACTAATACACTAACCATTTTTTAATAAATTAAGAAAATACTCCGTTAAATGCATTTACAGATCCAAGGTCAGGAAATTCATGGTAATTTTATTGAAGTTTAAGTTTACTTACTGAATGTTTTCAGTGTTAACTGAAAGCGAGAGGGTCTTTAGGTCCAAGTCTTGGCAAGAATGACACTACAGTCATTGTGATCAGGTTTAAACCTGAGATGGGCTTGTGAAATTGTTTCCAAGATAAGGCAGAACAATGCTCTGCTTTAAAAAGATCAGCATCTGCAAAGAGAATCATATTTTCAGTTTAATTAACTTGATTTGAGAGTCTTTGTGAATAGAACAGGATTCTTTGAATGTTTGTTTACAGTGAAAGCTTGCGCTATTCTTTGCATTTGCAAAGCACTGACTTTTCTCTCTAGTAAGAGGTGTACTATCTACCAGACTCTAAAGCATGTTTATTTATAAGTTTCACAAGCACTTCATAAATATAGGTCATTGAATCTCATGTGCTGCTTGTTTCTGTAGGAGAGAAGAGAGACACTTGCTGTCTGTACCTATATTTTTCTAGTTGAAGATACACCTATAATGAAGTTTTTAAAAGAGATTTTTTTAATCACCAGTTCATCAAAACAGAAATGCTTTTAACTTCATAAAGTCTTGCTATCAAGTGGACTGTTTCTTTTAAAACAGTGCAAAATAGTGTTTTCAATACATAAAGTGAGAGTAAACATAGAAGACACACATCGTAGTATTATATGACAACATTAGAGGGAATGCAGTAGAAAAATATTCTCACATTAAACCAAGTGTGTTTCTGCTAGCTGTTAAATTCTGTAGGCTTGCCTAACTTACAGTTTACCTTCCAGTTACCATCTAGCCTAATTTATTGTTTGTTGGTAAATACATGGTGTGCGGTCACGTGTAAATAAAAGCAGAATATGTAAAGACTGGAGTAGTCCAGTGCTTTCTTTTCTCTTGGCTAAAAAAAAAAAAAAAAGTTTTGTTTTGGGTTCCTGAAGTAGAAATTTTTATCACGATTGCAAAATTGTAGGAGTGGGAATTATTTTTTGCAAACCTTGAAGGAGTTCCTTTGTCAAATCTTGAATTGTGTTCATGCAATCAACTAGCATTGATAATGGTGCTCAAACTTGCTTGAAATCTCTGGCTAAGCTTAAATATAAAACAGTTTAGGAAGAAAATCTACCAAACACTGTCCCATGCCTATATCTCATGAATATCTTACACTGGATAGATGTAATTGAATTAGTTTTAAACTTGAAATTAATGCCCATATATGCTTTACAACAATTTAAATTTTAAACTGCCTATTTACATCTGATACGTCTGAAGTAACACTCCTTAATTGAACTGCTTCTTTAAAAGGTATTCGTTAGTCCACTGTTCTTAATTCCGTATTGAGTTCTTTAGAATTTAAAACATATTACATTCCAGGCTCTATAATGCCAAATATTTCAAATTTTCTTTTTTCCTAAACTGACCGAGAGGAATGGAGGCCCAGTGGTGGGCTAATGCCAGTCGTTTTGAGGAAAAATCCACTTTCCATACCTCTCCCAGATCAAGTGAAGCAGATGTTGGAGTCTAATAAATGAAATCTTTGAGACTCGGTTACCTATTAAAAGGCTTGCTGCATGGAGGTTAAACTGCAGTGGCTAATAGGCATGTTTTTTTGATAAATGCTAACTAGAATTTGCTCTTGGTGAAAATGTTTAGAGGTGTTAACTTTCTTCCTTAGGAGGATTTTTTTTTTCTTCCTACTCAAGCAGGTAGCCATTCTGTCCTGATGGTCCTCTTTACTATTAAAGCTAAAAATGAGATTACTGATGTATGAAACTTCTGGTGTTGGTGTTGCTTTTAAATGGACCATAGCAGTTGGGGGATTGTTCAGAGTTGTTATCTTCAAAATGTCTGGTATTCAGAAGCAATATGTGCAAACTCCAGAGTCTGTAGTTGGTGGTTTTCAACAATTTTTTTTTTCAGAAGGAAACAAACTACAATAAATTACTGCCTTTTAGGGATCTTCTTAGCATTTAGTTATTGAGTACTTGGATTCAGACAAGTAGCTAAACCCCTCTTAAGAGTTATAACAGAAAGATTAAGCATTTTGATTTGTCTGCTGTTAAAAATGCTTGTGGTTCTTGATTTCTGTTAGAAGCTATAGGAAGTGTTAAACTGTGATTAAGTGTTAAAGTGATTTCTTTGTAGTACATTTTAGTTTACTATTAGAGAAAATAACAGATTTGAGCCTGGTTTCCTCACAAAGTTGTAATGCAAGTGTGGCAACGAAGAGGTAATAAAAAGCGACATTTTGTCAGCTCCCACCAAATTTGCATTATTTCCAGATGAAAGCCTAAGGAAATTAATTTATTGTGTTGTTTTATCCTGATTTATTACAGTACTTGACATTTTTATGTGATCCTAATTGCATACTATCAACTAAGACAAAAATAGTCACGTTTAGTAGGCACTAATGTGATTCCAAGCATTCACCTTATATTAATGTGGTAGAAAAAGTATTAAGAAAATTAATTATTTTATTTAATATGTGTGCTGCCCTGAAATGCGGGAATATCAGCTTTTGTTCACAGTAGCAGAATTACTGCTGAAGAGTGCTGTGTCAAGAGTGTGTGTTTCTTTGCACACAGCCAGCTTGGCTCCTAGTAAAGCTCTCTGCTTACCCCTCTCTTCATGTTCCTTCGCAGCAAGGCTGTTCATCGCTGCCTTAGTCAATAATATGAATTCCTCCTGCAAGCCTTAAGGAAGCCTCTAATCTTTAATGACACTGAAATTTAATGTGCATTTTTAATCCTCCTCCTTTTGCTTACCATTACTTTGAAGAGTTCTTTCCCAAAAGAGAGCTTTTAATTTTACTACCACCTGGGCTTTTTGTGTGTGTTTGGTTTCATTAACGTGTGTCTTCCTAATGGCGTTGGTGAGTCCTGAAACTGAGATACTTAATGTGGGCTTCTTTGTCTTGTCTGAGTGGTGTACCCAGCTTCTGCCTGCTCACTGCCTAGTGAGAAGTAATAATAGGAAAGAAAAAGGTTGTGAATGGAAAGTGTTTTACACAGATGGTTTGCTTATGGGTGCCCATTTGACAGGCTATGGAAAATATAGCTGAAGGACTTTATTTTCAGCTTTTCCAAGAATAACTTGTATAACTTCTTAAACTTTTTTACTTACTGTATCAGAAGGGGCTTGTTTTTTGATAGCTGAGAAGTTATGCATGGATTATATTTACTGTTTAGGCAGAGGTCAATATTTAATGTATAAGCAGGGTGATAGTCTTGTAAATACCATGATCTTTTTGGTTTGGGCTCTTCCTTTTTTTTGCTGTTAAAACTACTGCAAGATATAGGCAGGTTAGGTGGAAAAGCTGTAGAAAAAAGTGAAGTGGAACATTTCTCAAAGGAGTGGGACCATGTAGGTAGGATAGATTCCTCCCATCCATCCCCTCAAACATACTATTTTGATATTGTAAATTGATGTGATGGTCCAGAGAGACAGCTAGAAATACATTTGAACATTTGAAACATAATAAGTAGGCTTTCAATTGTTTTTTCTCTGTGCGAGCCAGTATGGCCTTCTGTGCTTCGGAATATAGATGAATTTGTGTCCGTTATCACAGATGTATGGAATGGTGCATCTTTTAACCTGTTGCTTACTCTATGTACTTAAAGTATTTGGTCCAAACAGATAGCCCTAAGATTTGTACAGAAATAGTAAAATAAATTAAAAAGCAACAAATAAGCTTTTCTTCAACCTTTTTTTTCATTCTTGGAAAAGGATAAGTAGTATTGTTTTAAAAATCAGTTTTTTGAAAAAAACCTTGCATAGTAAAGTTCAGCCCAATGGAGCGTGCAGCTATAAGAAGTCAGTGGTACTGGTGATATGAAGTTCCATGATATCTCTGCTGACTATCAAGGCAGACTGTGAGTTTCAAAAGTGACTAGCAATGTGTCTTTCGAACTTGAAATAGCAACCAGTCAACAGCAGGGAGTATGTGGCAGAAGTGTGTTACTGTTTTGCTCTCAGGTGGGTCTCAGTTTCTGCTTCTGTTGTGTGGATTGGGGTGCACTTTCCTAGGTGCTGTAGAAAAGGCAAGGCATCTAGGCAGCCCTTCTGCATCCTTGTTCAGAGCCTGTTCTTTTGTTAGTTGTGAAGACTGAAATCCAACGAATTGGGAATTGGAAGTGGCAGCTTGATGTTGCTGCCAGTAGAGTGGTGTTGGGTATGGCTGACTTGGTGAGGAGAGTGGTGGGAACAAAGAAAGGGAAAGTGTGTCCATGTGACCCTGGTGTTGAGGTCTGCAACATGGATATTTTTCAACTGGGATGATGAACTATAAAGATGGCAGTATTTTAGCTTATTAAATGTAAAATGATGATGTAATAATTGCATTGTAGAGCTGAAAACATTCTTGAAATTTAACTTTGAAGAAATGTCTTGTAGTTGTCAGTTCCTTCATTTTAATTTTTCTACTCAACAGGCTTTATCATCATGTAGAGCATGGAATTATAATGCTTCTAATAGTTAAGAAGAACTACAAGGAAAACAAATAGCAGTATTTGCCAAAGTTACTTAAACTCAAAAATAAGCTTTTCATCTCTGTTATAATAGGAGAGCTTTAAAGCACAAAACTGTGGCAGTGTTTTTCTGTGTAAATCATATTTGTGCAACTGATCTTGATAGTTCAAAATAAAACAAATTTCTGCATAAAATTTTCTGCAGAAAAGAAACCCAAACCAAAAATGTTCATTTTTATTCATGTAAGGTCCTTTTTGTTCCTTAAGTCTGAGCAGTTTCTTAGTGGGGAGGGGTGTTATTTTTTTTTATTTTTGATGGGAGCATTTAACAGAGGCAGAGAAAAATTAACATATTCTTGCTGTACCTGCTGATGTGGTAAAGCTCCTTGTTTCACACTGGTGTATACACACCACAGTTCTTGAGATGCAGAACAGTTTTGAATAGTGTTCTTTGAGTTTAAGGGGACCAGAAAGTCTTAATTTAACTAAAATATTACTTCATGTGTAATTTTGGGATTCCATTCTTGGTGTCTTCCCATGTGTTTTGTGCAGTAGCTAATGAACTGGATGTACTTATAAGTTGATGGCATCCTCTCTTCATGGTTATGACTATCATCTTTCTGGATCTTCTCCCTGCCTTGTCTTTTCAAGTGTAAGATCCAAGCTACTTTCTCTGTAAAATACAACGTATTATTTTGTTTAGATGCAAAGTTCTTTTTTTTTTTTTTTGCACCCCGCTAAGTATCTTTTTTGAGCCTTTACTCTCTTCTGTATTTATTTAATGGGGAAAAGGTTGTTGGTTTTCTTTTTTTTTTTTGCAGTGAATAATCAGTGCTAAGTAATTTCTCCATACTACTTCCAACTTACAGTTTTGAATTATGCAAAGATTTTAGTCATCTCTGATAAACTGCTGGAATATAGGACTTGTAAAAATCATATGTTGTACTTGTTTTCTGTTGATCTTATGAAAAACATAGTTAATTAAAAAATAAATTGTAAGATTATCAGCTAAATTGCCAATTCATAGTGGTTTTTACCTGTAACGTATTTTTGGTGTACTTGTTCACAATTGTCATGTTCACTTAATCATGTCATGTGTTAAATATACATCGTCATACTTCATGAGAAATCTTATTGGCTAAGTCTGTTGTTTCAGTGAACTGTTAAAAGATCAGATGAGTAATTTAACCAAAACCACAATGGACTGTAATTTATTTAAAGGTTCACTGATTTCTGTCCTAGATCATTTGCTTCATTGAGATGAAAAGTGGAAGTTTTAGGTTTAGAGATTTCTTTTTCTTCACTGATTCCCAGGTTTCCCCCTGTGTCATGAATGAAATACATTTGTTTTGATATGAAGCAGCTCTAGGTTATATTAAAAATTACATTGTTTTATGATACAGGGTATGTTTTTGATTTCATCATCCCATTTAGATGCAGAGTCTGCTGTTAGGTCTTCTGGACTCAACAGTGCAGTGGGTGGGAAAAAATATTTTTGGTGGTTGAAGTTCATACTTTTGCAAGAATAGTCCACAGTTTCCATTCTATCATGAAGTATTCTGAACATATTTGAGTGGTTTTTTAATTCAAGTAGCTGTCAGATATATTTATGTATTTCCTGTTTACTTTCTGATAATGTGATCGTGTCATTTAGGGATTCATATGATGAAGCTTTTATTATGGCCAGTGACCCCTTGGAAGGCTTTCATGAAGTGAACCTCGCTTCGCCTACTACACCTGATCTTCTTGGAGTAACTGAGCCAGGGACTCAGGAACAAACTACCTCACCCAGTGTAATCTACCGACCACATCCTTCTGTTGTGTCCTCCACACCAATCCAACCCAATGCATTAAATGTTTCTGATCTTCCTACGCAACCTGTTTATTCATCTCCCAGACAACTGAATTGTGGAGAACTGTCAGGTGTCAGGTAAATTCCATGTGTCTTTTTATTTAAATTGTTGATGTTTGTTGCATATAAGCTGTTTTCATTAAAGATACAATTTTAATATTATTTACAATGTTGTAATATTAAATTGTGTCCATAATTATATATTCAACATCACTACTGCCATTTCTAAAATATTTACTCTTAATGTATTATATAAATAAAAAACATATTGCTTTCTTT
This sequence comes from Pomatostomus ruficeps, assembly GCA_013400735.1. NCBI lineage: Eukaryota > Metazoa > Chordata > Aves > Passeriformes > Timaliidae > Pomatostomus > Pomatostomus ruficeps. The sequence continues at coordinate 13,714 of VYZT01044159.1, read as the reverse complement.
ACAGCATCAATGTTTCCGACGCAGTACTTTGTTCTACCTCTGGACCCCCGAGTGGGTCATTCAATCACAGTAATGCCAGGAAGGAGAGCAATAACGTAGAGAGAGAGTTTTTGCAGGGTGCTACAGTAGCAGATGTTGCTGAAGGAAATGAAGATATTTTTGGGTTGAGTACAGACAGTTTATCTCACTTACGGAGCCCATCTGTACTGGAAGTAAGAGAAAAGGGCTATGAACGATTGAAAGAAGAACTTGCAAAAGCTCAGAGGGTAAGGTTCGTTGTCTTGTTTCCTCCCGCTTTTTCTCCCTTCAAATTGTGTCTAATATTGCAGAATGATAGATGGGCCAGAAGGTGCACTTGAAGTCTACTCATTTCGTGTAGATTTATGATGATGTAATTATTTAATGTAAAATTTTCTAAGTGCAATGCTGATGTCTTAGAATTATTCTTGGATAATTTTTTTTCCTAGTGCTGCTGCTGCTACTTAACCATGGAAGCTTTTGTTGCAATATCTGGTTAAAGACACTCTTTTTGAAATGTAGGCTTTCCTTCATCCTGACATTGAGAACAGAAGTAATTTTCTGTCATTCTGTTGTTACTGAATAAGTATTTATAGACACTGATTATATACCTTTCGAGTCTTCTTTCCTCTAGAGTTTAAAAGTGTAGCATTTGTCATGGAATTTATAAATGCTTTAGAAACAGGGGTGTTTCATAGGGGAATGCCTGCATAGGAAAGAAGCAGTAAAAATGTCTCTGGTGTTCTTTAGAGTTCTGTTAACCACACTTCAAATTGAATATTGAAACCTTTGAAGACACTGTGTCTCAATTCATTAATATTTGTAAAGCGCTTTGTCTTGTTTGGATGGATGGTGCTATATAAATGCAAAGCCATTATTTATCATTTTAACATTTCTCTGTGCTTAAGTTTTTGAGTAGATTTTGTGCTATTTGTATCCGTGCCCTTTCTTCTCCTCTAGGTGATTCCATTCTTGTTCAGGTTTAAGCTCATCTTGTGTTTGAACTTGCTACCCTCTGTGTTACCTCATCTTGTTGGATGCAATCATCGTTACTGTCATAGTGAATCTTAAATATGGATTCAGACATTGCTTTTTCTGTTGATTGTTTTATTGCTGAGTAGTGGCTTCCTTTGCTAATGTGTGTGTTTGCTTAGCTTTTGACCACTGAAAGAAAACATTAACCTGAGCTAAATTTGAGGACCTTGCATGTGAATATATAATCCTAGCAGTTAAACTTGAAACCCTAGAAAGTAAGAACAAACTAACATTTAAACTTTAGAAAAGCTCTTCTTTACAGCACACCAAATTACAGCTCATGTACTTGAAAACCACAACTCAGATCTGCTACTGTTAGCTTGGAATGATCTAAAAATCTTACTCCAGTGTATACCACTTTGTCTCTTAAAGATTGAAATGTTTCCTATTTCACTTTGAAATGTTAAGGCTGTTCTTAAGGAAATGGCATGAAGGCTGCTAGCACACACTTAAATGCATGTTATGTGTTTTCAAACTCTATGTGTGGTCTTAACAAAAGCAATTCAGCACTAACTTGAGACTGTGGATGTCAAAGTTCTTGCTAATTCTCAAGTCCTCATGTGATTCTTGCCACTGTTACACTGGAGGGGTAACTTGCTTTGCTTGTCTTTCTAAACTTGCACTGTTTCAGAATTGCTTAGTCACCGCAGGAGTCTGTACAGACTGTACAACAATAAACCCTATTCCTTCCATTATACCCACTTTCTTCCTCTTCCTGCATGACAACTACTTTTTGCTATCCCTAATTAATCTCTGGTATCTTCCAAAACTCCTGGCTGTTCACATAGTGCTGTATCCTCTCTGTGATACTCATATATCATGCAGTCCGTAAACTTCTGTTGCCCAGCATATTCACTTTTGTCAATGAGTACTCAGTTCAAACCCTGTAGGGATGTAATGAATAGGTAGTGTCTTTGTATAACTGGTTGTCTTTTGTGCAATGGCTTTAAATTCTCTGTAATTCTCTGTGCTGTTTACTAGTGAGAAAAATGAGAATTACAAGTTGTACTTGAATTTTGTGAGCTCACTGAGCCTGGAAACTGTACAGGCTACAGAGAGTGAACAAAGTAAATGCCAATTTGCTATTTTGCATTTTTCATTTGTTCCAAATTTCCTACCCAAACTGTGTGCTATTATACTTTATATTAAAGATTGATTTGAATTTGTTGCAGTTGTGATCAGAAAGGGAACTAGAAAGGAAATGGAAATTTTAAAGCTTGGGGATCCACTAAATTTTTTTCATGTCTTTGCTTGGAGTGCAACTTTTTTCTTAATGTGCTGTCAGGTTTTTTATATTAGATAATGTATGTATGCCATATAATTGTTAGACATTTCAATATGGTTCCTTAATAAATTATTCAATAATAGAATAAGTATTATTTTCTTTTTTTCCTGCTTTGTGTATGCCTTGGATTTCTTAAGACTATAGACTTCTTAAAATGAATGTCATTGCTGGCAAAATTGTTAAAAAAGTATTTTGAAACTTTGTTTCTTGATGAGAGAAAAATATACTTTCTACTTCAATCTAGATCAGTTGCAGCATCAAATCATGTCATAAGATTGGGAGAAAATTTCAGTCAGAGGTTAACAGCAGTGCTGAACTCTGTACTAATGGGGCATATAAGATTTTACATACTTTTGCCTTAAAATGCTCCCTTAATTAAAATGACAATTTTTTGCAATGTTTGAGACCATTCAGGTAATTTTTTGCATATTTTTTTACTGAAGTCTTAATTTCTGGCTGCATTCTAAAGGTGGAGATGAGTAATATTTGCTTTAGCTGATTGGAACCCTTCTTGTTTCACTCATCTTCTGAAGCAACACCAGGGAAATTGAGAAGGTGTTAAAAGACTTAGTGATTGTAATGCCTGGGACCTTATGTCCTCAGGTCTCTATGCATTTGTATTTTCTCTGCCATGTTTGGATTGAGCTCTGTCACTGTGATTATAGAAGGGAGGTCAACCACATGTAGATAGCCTTCCAGAGAATAGTGTTTGTATTTCGATACATGGTATTTCGTGATATACAAGTTTAGTGGAGTCCTTGTGAAGGAATACCTTTTGCTTTTCATCTTAGTTAACTGGCATACTGCATGTATTTCGGGCAGCTCACCTGTAGTTTCTGAGCTTTAGCAGTTCATAGTCATGTTTTCTTTGAATTTTCGTGTGATTTGGCCCAAAGTTATTTCCTTGTCAAACAAACTGATGTTTTAGCCCTCTTTGATGAGGAAAGAGCAGTCTGCCAGAGATGATGGTAACAACAGGTTTGGTTTCCATGATTCCCATGGTCTTTAGAGTAAGATCTGTACACTTGTTAGTAACGAGTAAAACCATGTTTGACTCTTTGTAGTAAAATGTGAATTAATTATATTTTCCTAGTAGAGTAAAATTGATTTTTTTTCCCCCTGATACAGTAATTCTTGTGAAAGTGGTGATAGGATAGAACATAGTACTGTCAATTTAAACATAGTTTGAGCCTGATTCTCAGATTTAGAATTTTCTTTCAAAGGCTTCAATTTCTGTATACATTTTGCATCTCGGAAACAAACTGGGTGTTACAATTTGATCTCATGTCTTCAGATCTGCAGTAAAACGTGATATTTTAAAACTCTGCATGGATTAATCAATAAAGAGGTTCACAATAACTACCCAGGAATTCCAGTAGTACAATACAGTACTATTTGGCATTTTAAAATTTGTGTTATTTTCATATAAGTTAACAATAAAAATGAGGGTGCATTAGAAGTGTACTGAAGAGTATACTTTCAGTCTTTTCTAAAATCAAATTGCAGTTAAATTGTAAGGCCACAGGCTTGTGATTGTTAGAGATGCCTTGGTTCTCTGAAGATGTTTTAGCAGTACCTGGCTGTCTTTGATGAAAGTTTCCACACCTCTTATGCTGTCATAGTATATTGTAGGCAGAGAGATTTTCTCAGGCGAGTAGAAAGAAGACTACATGAAAGCAAAATAGAAGCATCTTCACCCACACCATAACATAATTCAACAGTTTGTGAAATGCTGCTAACTTTGAAAAGATAATCTGGATCTTCTGTCACATTAAACACCCTTGTGAATCTGGTTGCAAAGGACTGATTTTTATATAGCTTGTTTAACTTGTGTGCTGAGTGAAGACCAGTCAAATAGAAGTGCATTTAATGTAAATACTTTTTTGACAGCTTCAGAATTCAGCAGTATACCACAGTTCAGAATTTAGGTGATATCTGTAGAAAATGTTCTTTCCTCGGTATTATGCGTCTAGTTCTGACTTGGTTGAGCAGAACTAGACGCATTTGCTGAGCTAGATGTAGGTTGATTTTCTTTCTAGAATGAAAAGTGTGAATGGTTTTGAAGCAGTAATTTGCATTTCTTATCTCACTGTTTCTTTTTAAAGACCCACCCTGTAATCTGAGAAGATCAAAGAGAAATAAACAACAATATGACTCTTTGATACAGACTTTTTTTTTACTCTAAGGTTTTTTTTCCATGCAAGTTAATTTTTTTCTTGCCTTCTGTAAGTGTGTTTGTAGTGTGCTTCATAATAGTTCCTCATCTTCATGTAGTTATTTTTTCAGAACAGTAATGTGTGAAGGACTGCAGCATGAATGGTTAGTCTAGCACACACAGTTGTCTTTTCTGCTTCTTTATTGGGTATGGCTGGGAAGTCTCCAGTAATGCCTTTAAGACACAGGCAGTAGTAATCTTTCTAATAACTGCTAAGCTTTTTGCTTTGGGCACTCTTTATTTCTGCCCTGCCTAAAAAACCTGAGCTTAAATTTGCTTGACAAAAGTAATGTCTTACGTTATGCTTCTCCTGAACCATGTCGTGGAAACTTACCCAGTGTTTGGCAAATCTGGCTAAGCAGCCATGCGTAGTAGACTGCCTGGTGTTGTCTTTTTGTTTTCTTTAAGAAACTTTACTCATCTGCCTAAATTTTAATCTAATCTCTCCTAATCTTTCCAGTTGCAGGCAAAATGTAACTGTTTTATGTAAGTAACGTATTGGTAGTGGTAGGTGAACCTGGGGTAGTTTTGCTTGCATTGTTAGCTTGACAACTCTTGACCTGAATATTAATATAACCTCCTTTCAAGACTTATTGATGCGTATCTAGTATTGTCCTTACAAATCAGGGAAGTAAGCCAAAGGAAACACTGATGTTTCCTCTACATGCATAGGAAAAGTTTCAACTTCTTTTGCGTTTTAAGCGTTTTGCATCAGAATCTTCCATTTCCTTATTAAGAGCCATACTTTACATGGGAAATACTTTAAACCAACACAAAATAAATTTTGTTTCCCCCTTTCTTTTTTTAACCTCTTCTTTTTTCCTTTTTTTGTGTTCAGTTTTTTGTATTCCTTTCTCCTTTTCATGCCTCCATCTGTAGCTATTTTCCTGCTGCCTGTTTGGGGTTTCTTTGGGAAAAAGATAGGTCACTGTGTGCAGAATAGGAGCTAGCAAATAAGATTTGAATAGAATTTGAGAAATACCATGTCTGGAAAAATCCTCATCATTTAAGTGGTACTTTACAAAATAGTTGCATATGGAAAGAAAAAAATCCAAATGACAAACAAACTAGACTAAAAATCTATCAAAATACTAAGTTTTATCAAAGTTAAAACCAAATAAAAGAAGGGTAGAAAATACCTTTGATACTGAATTATTCTAGAGGAGTCCCTAAACTGTTGTCGAGTCTAAGAGTTGAAGTCAAACAGGACCCTTCACCTTACAGAAAAATCTGTTGCCGATTTCACTGCAGAAATTGAGAGCAAGTCCTAATACCTGCATGCTACAAGGCAAGATGCAGTTTCCCACATTGTTGTATGTAACTTTACTTCAGTCATGAAGACTTTGGAAGAAATACTAACCACCTTTCAAAAACACAAGGGGAGCCACCGTTTGGGCCTTTTTTATGACTCTCTTGTGACTGGCCTCCCACAGTTTTCTGAAGGCAGCTGTTTTTACTGGCTTGTGGAGGTTTTCAGAGCAAATAATTGGTAGATTGTATTTGAAGTCTTTAACCTATTAGTGACAGTCTTGGGTCTTGCATTTCGGAGAAGATGGCAGTGTAATACCTTTCTTGGCAGGGAGAGGAGGAAAAAGAGGACATGGATGGGGATGAGAAGGGAGTTAGGGCCAAAACAAGTTTGAAAGGTCAGAATTGGCTACTTTTCTTTCTTTTACTTTACCTCTACATCCTTCTCTTTCCGCAAGAGATTCCAGGGTTTAATGGATGTGGAAGGGGAGAAGAACTTCCTTTCAAATTTCTTGTCAGCCTTTTTCTACTTCTCTGCGAAGTACCCCAGTTTATCCTTAGTACAGATGAGATTGGGTGTATGTAACCCTTATACTGCCAAATCTGTGTTAAAATCTTACTGTAAAAATGGTTATGGTCAGACCTTCACTCAAATTTTAGTGGTGTGGACACATTTTGAATTTCATTAAGTTGCTTTAATTTTATTTGTATATCTGCATAAAGGCAAGGATGTAATTAAAGCATGATTTTGGAAACATTGTAAGAAGATATTTGGAAGACAGTATTTATAGTAAAATATGTTTTAAGATTCGTTTAGAATTGCAGATTGTCCTGAGACAGTGCTTTTTGATTTTTTGAATTAATTTTTTTATTTTTTAAAAAGGATTACTTTAAGCTTATTTTAAGGAATGGGTAGATGAACTGGTGTTCTGTCTGCCCTAATAATTAATTTGATCTATATTTTATATGAATACAGCCTTTTATACTTGCAGGAAAAAAAGGGGTTTTTTACATCAGAGTATTTTGGAAATGTTGATGTTTAGCTTAGGTGTACATTAGATTGGCCTGGTATAATTCTGTACAGCAGGAAGAAACAGCTATTTATGCATAGCATTAATCTAATTGTTTTTAGTATTAAGATGACTGTTTTGAAAGGATTTGTTTAGCAAAGTTTTTATGCTCCTCTGATTATTTGCTTTTATTTTTTGTCCCCTCTCTCTTGTGGTATTAGCTTTAAAAGGCCAAATTACTACTCTAAGTCAGAATAAATAACTTTCAATTTTCCATAGGAGCTGAAGTTAAAAGATGAAGAATGTGAAAGGCTTTCTAAAGTGCGAGATCAACTTGGACAGGAATTGGAAGAACTTACAGCTAGTCTGTTTGAGGTTTGTTGGAGTCTTCGATGTGATATACTTAAGGGAAGCTGAGCCAGATGTTTTATGTAGAACCAGTATATTGTATACTGAATTTTTCTGCAATAAGCATATAAGGGGATTTGTGTCCTGAAGACTTGAGTGTGTTGAAGAAAGGCTTAAGAGAAAGCAGCAGACTTTTCACTTAGATGTGAGACACCTTATTGAGCTTGTCAATCTGCCTAGACACAAAATGAAGAAAATAAGGAAAATAGATCAGAAAGCTTGTTTTTTGGCATAACTATTTTGAGACAGCTTCTCTGTCTGACAACAAGGCTATCTAGATAAGAGCTAAATTTGGGGTTGCCATGGTGACTAAATAAAAAAAATAACATCGTTCGAGATGAATGGAGGTAGCAAGTACATAACCATGCTTTCAGCTTCTGAATTTTGGGTCTGGCAGCATGCTACACCCGCAGACTTCAAAAGAAACATTAGTGCTGAGTGATG
>VYZT01044158.1:0-21675 GCA_013400735.1 Pomatostomus ruficeps | reverse complement strand
CATTCAGCAGGAACATTCCCACCTCCTTGCTGCACGTTCCGGCAGGGAAGGGCACAGTGGAGAAGGATGAGCCCTCAGCAGGATCTTTCCCTGTGCCAGGAGGAGAATGAAGCAGCAAGCAGGACATGCTGCCAGACCTGTGGCAGCTCCAGGTCTCCTGTCTGCTCCTCACCCGTACGGACATCTGTGGAGGAACGGCTGGCCAAATGAAATTTCGAGGGCTGGCCTGGTCATTCTATTAAAAAAATGATGGAATATGACGTCATGGGCTCTCCCAGGAGGGGGTATGGCTCGGGTTGTGCTGCTGGCACTGCTGGAGGATGCCCTGCTTGCCTGGGTGATGGTGGGAGAGGTGGCTGTGGGTGATGGATGGATGGTGACGCCGGCTCCATGCAGGACTGCTGCCAGCTTGCCTTTCATGGCAGGGCTGAAATGGCTGCTAAATACCACGAAGGACACACCGCCTGCTCTGCTCTCCACAGGGCTTCCAGACACTGCTGCTCAGCAAGGCAGCAAATAAATCGTCTGCCACTCTGATACTAAGCATTTGGTATCCCATGTTCTGTTTAAAAAACGAGTGCATGACTTTCGAGTTAATTACTGTCCTACCCTGGAAGCCAGCACAGCTCTGCTTCTTTCTAAAGGGGAGAAGAGTAAGAAGAAAGAAAGAAAGAAAGAAAATTAAACCCCTAAGCCCCCCAGAATCTTTCCTCTCTGCTCCAAAATCCAGACACGGAATCCCTGGAAGCAATTTTGATCTGCTGAGGGCATTCCAGCATGCAGGAAGTACCTTTTTCTCAAAATATTCTTCTCTCAAATTTTATCTTCTCTCAAATTTTTGCTTTCAGGAATAATTGCATGTAATGGGATCCTTGCTGAGGTTGGATGGGATCCAATAGCACCAAAGATTGGAGCTGTTGGTACAGACTTTCACCGTGACGCTGTTGTGCCACAGACTTGAGAAGAACTGGAAAGAAAACAAGACCTTTTGGCATGGGAGGTGGTTTTCTCATGCTACATGGTGCCAGCAGTGCTTTTAATAGTTTGCTAGGACCAAACCAAGTTCTGCTTCTTTGAAGCACCTCTAAGGTACTTCCAAGTGCCCAGGGGCTGCCTGGGAGTCCTCATATTGAAGAGCCTAAAGTAGGCAGCAGAGGTATTGCACTGACTGCTCCAGAGCAGGGCCTTGACAAGCTCAAAATCTTAGGGTAAGGAGCACAGAACCCAGGACTCAGAGGTTATGTCTGATCTCTGCTGGGATCTCTCTTGACCCGGCCTTGTCTAGTTCATCCAGATGTTTCTGGAGAAGATTTAGTAGCGTTGCAGGAGGCAGGTGCAGGTGCCTGGGAATATCACTCTGCCTTTTCTGTCCAGTTCTGTCTGTTGTGACACAATATAGGCATTAAAATCAAACTTTATGCTTTGAACTTGGGTCCTAATGAGGTGGTGGCTGATGTGAAAAAATGTTTAATTGAAGAGTTGTGGAAGTTTGGCAGCTAAGACAAATACTATTGTGGTGGTGAAGGGAGTGCTGGGAAGCACAAAGTTGATCATCACCTAGAAATTCTCCAGTAACCCAGCTTGGGTTTAGACTTGCTTGTGTTCACCTTTTTTCTTCTCTTTTAAGAAATCCAGCCACATCATGAACCTGTCCTCACAGCATCCTATGCTCTGCTCAGGCCATTTTAGCTCCCTTCTGAACATTTCTGTTTATTGATTAAAGCATTAAGAGGAATGTCAGCTTGGAAGCTGAGTGGGTTTGATTAGCTAATTATTTTAACAAAAAAAGCAGTCAACTTTGATTAAAAGTACAGAGGGAGCTGTAGTCACTGTTTTTTAATGTGCTGGAAGGGAGGTCAGAGCACATAACCAAATGAGAGCATTGGTCAGGGTGCTAATGAGGGGAGTTTGGAGGCTGGCTGAAGGTCAACGTTGTGCATGACATCTTCTGCATGGCCTAGGAATATGGGAAGTTATTTGTGTGTATTTACTGGAGGCTGCTGGTTTTTGGCTAATGAACTGTAGGGAGTGTAGAAACTTCATGGTTGCATGAAGCATGTAAAGGACAGTTGAGTCTGTAGGATGCTCTTCTTGTGTGAAGGTTGGGTTTAACTTGGATCAGTCAGTCAGTAGAGTAATTACATCCTGGAGGACTTAATTTAATTCAGATAATCATACAATCCTGGAATGGTTTAGGTGGGAAGACCTTAATATCATCCAGTTCTATCCTCTGCCATGGGCAAGCACACCTTTCACTATCCCGGATTGCTCCAAGCCCTGTTCACCCTGGCCTTGGACACTCCAAGGAATGGGGCAGCCACAGCTTCTCTGGGAAACCTGTGCCAGGGCCTGCCCACCCTCACAGACAGGAATTCCTTCCCAATATCCCATCTAACCCTGTCCTCTGACAGTGGGAAGCCATTCCCTGTGTCCTGTCCCTCCGTGCCTTGTCCCCAGTCCCTCTGCAGCTCTCCTGGAGCCCCTGTAGGCCCTGCCAGGGGCTCTGAGGTCTCCCTGGAGCCTTCTCTTGTGCAGGGGAACAGCCCCAGCTGTCCCAGGCTGGCTCCAGAGCAGAGGGGCTCCCGCCCTGGGAGCATCTTTGTCACCCTCCTCTGGACTGGCTCCAGCAGCTCCACATCCTTGTGCTGTTGCGGACTCCAGATCTGGAGGCGGGTCTGCAGGTGGGGTCTCACCTGAGAGGGGCAGGGGTTGGCAGGTGAGAAAAGCTTGCTGATATCAACACAGCTATGTGGACTGCAAGCAGGAGTCTTCACAAAACCATCCCACGGTGTTTGTTGTTTGTTTGGGTTGTTCTGAGGGTCTGTTGCGGGTTGTAGGGGAAAGTGGGAGTATTGGTGTGGTGTTCAGAAAGAAGCAGCTTAGAAAACAGTGTGGAGGCTCCCGTGAGGGAGTGTCTGCCTCCTCTGTTAAGTAAAGCAAATGTCTTTTGGAAGGTGGTGGTTTGATTCAAATCAGTGCCAGGAGGGAGACCCGAAAGCCCAAGCCATAGGTGACTGGTTTCTGTGTTTGGGGCTGGAGGGTGGGCCCCAGTATGGGATGGCCAAACCAGGGACAGGGAGATGATGGCACAGGTGGGGAGGAAGAGCCAAGAGCAGGTCGGGGCAGTGAGCACATCCTCCTCTTTGGTCTGCCCTTCCTGTTTACTTGTTCTGGGGTTAAACATCTGAATGTGATCTCAGTCCAGCCCCCATTCAGGGCCTGCAGCTGTTGCTCTTTCAAGTCCTTGAGCCCCGAGGCTGCCAGGATGGGCAGAGCTGATGGCAGACCATCCAGGAAGGAGGAGATGCATAATAAAGAGCTTCTAGCTCCCTTTATACAGGGAAAAGTGCCTGCATACTCTGTTCAGCACTCGCTGTGTGGGACCATCCTCTGCCTTCCAGAGCTTTGCTCAGTGGGATTGTTGTGTACTTGAATTTCATGTCAGCCTGCTTCCTCTCCTAAAGGTCAACCTGACCCCTTGCTGTGTGAAGAAGTTTCTTTTGGTTTTGATTAAGCTTGAAGTACATATTTCTTGCTTTGTCCTGGAAGTCTGGGCTCAGGGAAGGTCTCCCTACATAACATCCTGGAAGTTATTCTGGATTGAAGTAAGCTCTGGAGGTCCTCTGGTCCAGCCCTCTGCTCTGTGCAGAGCCAGCTTCTACATCAAACCTGCTCAGGGCCTCTTCCAGCGGAGTGCTGGTGCTATTTCCAAGCTGCACACCCAGATCTGGCACTCGAGTTACATATTGGCTGCTGAACCACGGCTCAAAGTGAAGGAATTTTCCAGTATCGCATCAGAGTTTCCCAGGCTTCACCTACTGATCCCCAGACCTGGATGTGAGCAGCTGCAGCAGTTTACTGCTGGAGAAGGCTTCCTGCTCCTGGTGTTTTCTGTGCTCCTGGCATTCTGCTGCTGGGTTTCTCAGTTCTGGGAGATGTCACCACTCCGTGGCCAAGCAATAGCGCGTGTGTGCCTGTGTGTGCTGGAGAGGCTTATCGCCAACTGATCTAATTATTGTAATCTCGCTCTTCCCTACATAGTGCAGGTTTCCTTGGCTCTCAGGAGGCTTCACGGGTTTTTCCAAGCTGTTCTGTGATTTATTGTCTGTCTCTTAATAATACTATCCTTTCACTCAGGCTAGGTGAAGCCTAGGAATAAGGGTTGTAGCCAGAGAGAGCATAATACTTGTGAACTGCCTTTCCTGCTCCTGTGGTCATCCTACTGGGCTTGGTAGTGCCAGCCTGCCAGACTTTCCAGGCAGCCCCCCTGCAGGAATTTCCTTGCAGCCCTGCTCTTCATCAGAGCTCCCTCCTCTTCCCCCTGCCCTCTCCGTACATGTACATCCTCTTACTGCAGAAATCTTTGGCTGCCAAAGTTAACAGGTGAAAACTGTGCAATGCCACTTTCTTGCCCAGCTCTTGGATGCAGAGTTGTTACCTGTCCCCTTTTTTCTTTAGTTTCCCATCCCATTTTATTTGTTACCTATCCCTTCTTCTATGTTGCCTATCCCATTTTTATTTCCCTTATTCCATTTTGTTGTTGTTCCCCATCTCATTTGTTGTTCTTCCCAATCCCTTTTTTTGTTTTTGTTCCCTATCATGATTTTTTATTCCCTATCCCATTTTTTCTTCCTTTTGCCTGCCCTGCTGTGATTCTCCCTTCTTTACCTGCCCCTTTTCCTGTTTATAATGTGTTTATTTGGCTACAGGTATAGGCCAAGTGCTTTTTAGAGGTGCCAAATTCTTTTTTTTCCAGCAAGACAGGGATTTGCAGCATGTTGACAGGATTTACATGTACTTCAACATTAAAAATATAAAGCTTAGGAGAGAGAAAAAAAAAATAAATCCAGCCCAACAGCAAAACACTGCAACCTGGGATGAATTCCCTCAATTCATACACTTAATTTTCTTTTTGAAAGCTGTAGCTGGGATTTATCCCTGTGCTGTCTGAGAGCTCCACGGTCCCATCAGGCAGAGAATAACTCACGCAACGCGGTGCCTCCTTGCAGGAGCAGGGCTTACTGCTAAGCTTCCCGGTTAAACCACCTGATGGGATCAGCAGAGGTTAGCAGCACTGCGGGGGCTCTGTGGCAGAGGGCTTGGAAAACAACAAGTCAGCAGCACTGCCCTGAAACCTGTTTTGTTTGGGGGTTTTTTATCCCCTCACCCCTTGCGAGATCCAGTTTGACCTGAAAGGGAGTGGAAGAGGATGAAGCGGGGCATCATGTGAGGCTTTATCTGCATCGGGTGGTTTCTGCAGCCCTGGGTGTTATCTTGTGCAGTGCCTGATAGGCTCTGGAGAGTAAATATTTTCTCCTGGGGCAGAGCAGCCTGTAGCCAAAGCAGAGACATTGCTGGGAGGTTAAAGCCTGAAAGGGCTGTCACTGGGCTTGTGCCTGGTGTTCCATCTTGCCTGTAGAACTGGGGCTGCACCAGTGCCCCTGCTTTTTTGGGGAGTGAGGGTTCCTGGTTTTATTATTTCCCTCTTCTTTAGAAAAAAAGATGTATGTGAACTTTCCTGAGGTTTCTGACTGTCTAACTTACAAGTGAATTACAGTAACACTTTAAATTGCATCTTCTTTCCTGAAGCATTGCTGCATTCTTTCGGTGGGTACCCCAAGTTATCCTCAGATTCTGTGAATCCTCTTCAACACCAGGCCATAAAACAAATAGCTAATGTTAACTCCATTCTTCCCCTTAATTAACCTGTAGAAAAATCATGGTGCTAAGGATAGTTGTGGGGAATAAGAGTGTTTTTAGCTGGGTTCAATGAGAAGAGATATTTTTATTTGGTTGAAACAGGAAACAAAATAATGTCAAGTCCCATTTCAATCCAAAATGAAATCTGTCTTAAATTATTTTACACTGTAATGGAGAGCTGTGGATGTTCAGTGTATGTCACTGCAAAATAAAAGAAAAAATTCTTTGTTTAAAAATACCAAACCGTAAAAAAATGAAACAATTTTTTCAGGGTTTTCTTCCCAGTGATTTGGCTTCAATGAGTTGACCAAAACTATTTAAAATTCTTCAAGCCAAATATGGGCTGCTAGCAAACAAGTGATTTTTAAAATTATTATTGTTATTATGTGATGGGTTCAGACTTTTGTTTCTTCAAGGGCGAATTCCATTCCTCTGGAGACTGTGACAGAGGAGAAACATGACCCTTGTCGCACACTGGAGAGGGGGACATGTGGGGCTTGAGTGCCAGGGCTCTGGTTCCAGGTGCTGGAAAGCCTTTGGATGTTGTGGACATATGGGAATGCTGGGTGTTCCCATGGACCACAGTCCTAGGAAGCCCTGGCACAGGGTGCCCAGAGCAGCTGTGGCTGCCCCTGGATCCCTGGAAGTGTCCCAGGCCAGGTTGGACAGGGCTTGGAGCAGCCTCGGATAGTGGAAAGTGTGCTTGCCCGTGGCAGTGGGTGGGACTTGATGGCTTTGAAAGCCCCATCCAACCCAAACCATTCGTTGGTTTGGAAGCTTGGTATGAAAGCTGTAGCAGGAGTGGGAAGAACCTGTCCCAAGCCCCAGAGTTGTGTGTTTATCTTGGCATTCTTTGCATCTTCCTCCGAAGCCTTCAAGTCCTGCACTACCTCAGCACTACGAATGAAGTTTATTTTCTCTATCATCTGTACTGTATAATTTATTGCAGAAATGCCTTTTACAGTCCCTCATTAAACTCCACTGCTGGATTAGTGGGTCATACGGACCCCTCAGATGGGCATCCCTGCCCTGTGCAGGCTCCCAAGAGCTGGGAATGGTGGGGCTCCACCTGCAAGACCCTTTGATGTGGGGCACCATCTGGGTTTATAGCACTAAACAGTCTCTTGATTAATCAAATTCTCCCTTACCTCTTTTCTTTCCTTTTTTTTTCCTTTTTTTTCTGCAAAGCAATATAGTATAGGCTCTCTATTTAATCTCTGAAGTCAAAGGTACATGAATAGCAGGCGTCCTGCTATGATGTTTCTGCTGAAGCTGCTGATTCTGCTCCGCTGTGCTGCACCTACAGCCCTCCCCCCATGACCCCATTGCACTGCTGCATCCTTTGGGTGGGTACTCCAAGTTATCCTCAGATTCTGTGAATTCTCCTCAACAATAATTAATACTAACTCTATTTTTTTGCTTAATTAGCCTGTAGAAAAATCACGGCGCTGAGGATAGTTGTGAGTGTTTTTACCTGGGTTCAATGAGAACAGAAACATGAAACAAAATAATGTCAAGTCCTGTTTCAATCCCAAATGAAATCTGTATTAAATTATTTTACACTATAACGGAGAGCTGTGGGAAATTTAGTGTACCATGAAATAAAAGAACAGGGTTTGTGTTTTACAAGAGAGGGAAGTGAGGCAGGATGGAGGAGCTGGTGACATTGGAAGCCAATCACACGTGTAGTGCATGGCACGTTTGGGTCCGTGGTGGGTGCAGCAGGGGTCACAAAGAGCAGCTCAAGGGTATTTTGTGACAAATTTGAGGTTCTTGTTCCCAGTACACCAGCAGCAGCACTGGGACTCAACAGGGCTTTCTTGCAGTGCCTGAAGGGATCCTACAGGAAAGAAGAAAAGAGGCTATTGGAGAGACAGGATGAAGAGGAATGGCTTCAAACTGACAGAGAGTAGATTTAGATTAGATATTAGGAAAAAGAGTAGGTGGTGAAGCCCTGGCACCAGCTGCCCAGGGAATTTGTGGCTGGCCCATCCCTGAATGTGTTCAAGGCCAGGTAGGATGAGGCTTGGAGCAGCCTGGGATGGTGTAAGGTGTTCCTGCTCATGGCAGGGAGTGGGACTGGAAGATCCCTTCCAAACCAAGGTGTTCTATGATCCGAGACCTGGGGTAGCAGAAGGGGCTGGTGTCAAGGGCTGACAGCAGGGAAGATTGGAACACAGGGTTGGTGGATCCCAAAGCTGTCTTGATCAAGGCCAGTCGCAACTGTCCTTTCTGCTGGTGGAGGTAAACAGACACTCCCCAAGCTCATGTTCATCTCAAAACAGATTACTTGTGTCCTGGAAGTATGTGTCTCTCTGTTAGCTTTACAATAACAAACACCTCCCTGTCTTGCTCCTGCTTTCTGGGCCTCAGCTGAGTCAAGCAGCTTCATTTTCCTGTTACTAATCAATCCCAGAGGTCCCCTGGGTGATAAAATGTAGCTGTGCAAGTGCTTGCAGCATCTTTACACCCTGAGGGTCAGCAGGCTGCTCTTCCCACTCCTGTGCTGTCTTCTTGTCAGCCCTCACTCACTGCAGTTTAGGGGGGTATAACCACACATGGAGTGGGGCCACCTGGAAAGGGATTTTTTGGAGATCTGTGGCAGCACTGCTGGTGCAGAGCACCCAACACAGTGATAGTCTGGGAGTGATTGCAAAAAAAATGCACTTCAAGCCTCAAAAAGGAGGCTGGTGGCTGGCCAGTAGCTCCCAAAAATTCCTGTCTGGGGAGGTGCTTGGTATTTTTGGGCTGGTTCCCTAAGGCAGGCGTTTTCCTGGTGAATTGATTCAAGCTGTCTCATTAGCTGCTGGAAGGAGCTAAAAGCCGGGGATGGATTTGATAGGAGAGTTAAGCTTGTGGGCTTGGTTCATGATGCTTGTACAAAGCAAAACTTGGGGAGGGTCTGATTTCCCCCTGTCCTAGGCTGGGCATTACTGCTGCTGGGACTTTAGTCAGTGTAGTGGGTTCACAGGGAGCTGGAGCCTATCCCTGTCTCACAGCAGGATCCCTGGGCTCAGTGAGACTCTTGACGGGTGCTGTGCTGCCTGTGCTGCATCATGTCCCTTCCTGAGGCAGCTGTTGGGAGCCCAGTGCAAACCCTGGGTCCATCTGGGTGTCACATTTGTTCTCCTAATTGCAATCAGAAATTATGTGGGAGAACATGGCATGAGATCCTTGTAGGCTGAAAAGTGGATTTAGGGTCTACAAAGGCATCTAGGAAGAAATTCTTCTATGGAAAAATTGTTCCCTGTGAGGGTGCGGAGGCCCTGGCACAGGTTTCCCAGAGAAGCTGTGGCTGCTCCATCCCTCGAAGTGTCCAAGGCTAGGCTGGACATGGAGTTCTAACCTGGTATAGTGGAAAGTGTCTCTGCCCATGGAAGGGGGTGGAATGCGATGAGGTTTAAGATCCCTTCCAACGCAAACCATTCCATGGTTCTGTGATCTTCTCAAGCTGTGACAGCTGCCTTAGATGGTGCTCTGTGTCCACAGCAGTCACAGGGATCTCAGCTGAATTTGGATGGTCCCTCTGATTGAAGTGGGAGTCACTTTTCCATAATGCAATCAAATTGCTGGATGGAAACTGACCATCCTGACCACATCCAGTCCGTGTCTCCAGAAGCAGGAGCTAAGGAGGACACTAAGGAGGACCCCAGGTGAAAGAGAAGCTTTGGTGCCTGGCTTAGTCTGGGGTCAAAAATGTGAGAGTCAAATGCCTTGCTGGGGTGTCTGTCAGGCTGTGCCTTTCTCTGCCAAGCAGAAGCTTCCAAAAGTTGGAAAGAGCATGGGGGATGCTGGCTGTGGACACTTCTGTCATGGTGAACCTGTTCATGTGGTGTTTGACACCGGCCCGACAGTGTTCCCTTTCCCCATGTGCTTCTCCAGGCCTTTTGTTTGGTTCCCTGACTCTTAATTTATTATTATAACAAGAAGCAGTATGAGGAAACATCTTCTTTTCCTTCTGCATGTACAGAATTGCCACTTTCCCGAAATCCTGTTCTTTTTCACTAGAATATTTAGAGTATTTCATCCCATGGCTGCTGCCTGTTTGGGAACTGATAAGATCAATGACTGATGGTCCCAGGGTAGCTGCGATGTAAAAGTTAATCTGCTGCTTGTTTTATAATTTAAATATTAGAAGATAGTGGAGTAGTGGGGGTCCAGAGGCAGTTTTGGGAAATTTTATTTGTTCATGGGTGTTGTTGAGTGGGATTTTTTAGCTTTTGTTGAGGTTTTTTCAGAATTGAAAGTAATTAAAGATTCAGAAAATCCTGAATATACTCATTTGTGCACGGAGTTTTTCAGTTGAGCTTAACTAGCTCAGAGAGGGCATGGTAAGTTATTTTCCACTTTCCTCTGCAACATGGCACGGGTTTACTGGATGATATCTCTTTCTAGTTCCAGTTGAGCAACTCATGGTAGGCAGAATGCACAGAGATCCCTGTGAATGAGCCAGCCTTGGGTCAAAGGAAATTATCTCTCCGTCAAATCTCCTTCCTTATGTGACCCTATCCCAACCAGCACCATACCCAGGGCTGGGAAGGATTGTTCCCTTTGGTTGTAGCAGCAGGAACCCAGGGAAGATTTGCTTTCGATGGTGCAGAAGGTGGCTGATGTTGCAAAAAACATCTTGCTTCCTCATTCCTGTTTCATCTTTCAGAAATGTTGCACCAGAGGCTCTTCTATCCCTATCTTTGTTGCACAGAAGAGCTTCATTTCCAAAAAAAGGGAAAGCTGTGATGAAGGGAAGCAGTTGGTGGGGGTGGAGGTGAGAATCCTTAAGGATGGAAACCTCATGAGGTTTAACAAGGCCAAGTGCAGGAGTTGCGCCTGGGTTAGGGCAGCCCTCAGGATCAATCCAGGCTGTGGATGAGCAGCTGAAGCAGCCCTGGGAGAAGGACTTTGTTGTGGGTGAGAGCTGAACATACCCCAGCCCTGAACCCCTCGTGCCCTGGGCTGACCCCCAGCATGGGCAGCAGGGGAGGGGGATTCTGCCCCTCTGCCCCGCTCAGGTGAGACCCCACCTGCAGAGCTGCCCCAGCCCTGGGGAACAACAGCACAAGGACGTGGAGCTGCTGGAGCCAGTCCAGAGGAGGGTGACAAAGATGCTCCCAGGGCTGGAGCCCCTCTGCTCTGGAGCCAGCCTGGGACAGCTGGGGCTGTTCCCCTGCACAAGAGAAGGCTCCAGGGAGACCTCAGAGCCCCTGCCAGGGCCTAAAGGGGCTCCAGGAGAGCTGCAGAGGGACTGGGGACAAGGCATGGAGGGACAGGACACAGGGAATGGCTTCCCAGTGCCAGAGGACAGGGTTAGATGGGATATTGGGAAGGAATTCCTGTCTGTGAGGGTGGGGAGGTCCTGGCACAGGTTTCCCAGAGCAGCTGTGGCTGCCCCTGGATCCCTGGAAGTGTCCAAGGCCAGGCTGGATGGAACTTGGAAAACTTCATCCAATGGGAGATGTCGTATTGTCCATGGCAGGGGTTTGGACTGGATGACCTTTAAAGGTTTGTTCCAACACAGACTGTTCTGTGATCCCATGATTCCCAGGAGGAGAGGACCAGCTGGCTCCTCCTAGCATAAAATCCATCCAGAGCGGCAGCTCCAGTGTTTTGGCCGGTGGCTAAGGTATGTCCTCTGAATGCTGCTACAAGCTGGTGTACAGGCACAAAAATGCTTTTTGCCAGTGAACCAGGGGCATGATTGAATAGGGATTAAGCACACCTGCCCTGCTGCTGACCAGGGTGCGCTGCTCCCACCCAGTCCCTCCTGTCAGCAGCCACCAGTGGGATGGATTACTTCAGCAGGTTGACATCTCAACTTAGACTTGGATGAGTCTTTTAGGATTACAGAGCTTTTCATAGCCCAAGTGCCCATTATATTGCCTGGGTGCCTGGAAAGAAAAATTTCCTTCCCGATAATGGTTTCCCTTTGGTTATTTTCAAAGGACGATGCACGGTGGCCAGCACGGGCACACGAATGACCGTGTATGGATGAGGTCATGGTTGTGATGCTTTTATTTAGAATGTGGGCTGTACTCCCTGCCTGCAGAGCGCTGCCTGCATGGGGAGTTTTGCACCCTGACCGCTGCTTCCATGGGATCATGGCTTATCCCTTGGGGTGCCAGAAATGTTGGGCAAAAAACAGGTGTTGGTTGCCTGAGGATTGCGACCTGCCAGGTGCATCACACAGGGGGACACACAGGTGCATGGTGCCATGTGTGCACGCTCAACTGGCAGGAGAACATCCTTGGTTCATGTCTTCCAGCACAATCCCTGCAGCCGTCATGTCCTGCTCAGCTGCTGGAGCGATGCGGTGTGCTCTCCAAGGAGACACAGTGCAGCTCCAAAGAGGAGAGTACGTGTGAAATGCTATTTCTTCAGATATTCATAACAATTGTTCAGTATCTTTACCTGGCAACATTTTCCTTGTAAAGGTGAAAAATAACAAGGGTAAGATGCAAAGTGGGCTCTCATTCCATTAGCTTATAGTAGAAGCAGGGGAATGTGGAAATCGATTATGTCTGGCTTAAGTCACAGTTTGTAGCATGAACCAGTATAAAATAGGTTATAAAACTCAGGCTGTTCACAGTTCAGGGGTTGGTGGTTGGAGGCCTTTTATGACCTGTTTCAGATTTTATGTCTAGAAATGCTGGTGCATTTGCATGTATTGAATTTGTACAAAAATCTGTGAGCATTCCTTGCTGTTGTTGCTGCAGCCAGGGTGATGCTCCAGCAGTCTCCTGGCCCTGACATCCCCTGCAGTGGAGCATCCCACCACAGGGTGAGCCCATAAACCCACCTCCACTCACCTGATGTTCAGGCAGTGGTTTTCTTAGTTGTGTGCTGTTTTTTGCTTTCCTTTTTTGATAATATCTGTCACAAGCTAAAGGTAATGTGTTCCCCCAGGCAAGGAAGCCCATCTGGTGGAAAACCACTCCAACCTCATGCACAGATTTGACACACTAAAAGACTTTATGTTTCTAAAGGTGATGTGGCTTTGGTTTTGTTTTAAAAGAAGAAAAGAAAAAAGATCCCCTTTCCAACCACAAAGAGTTGCTTATTGCAGGGAAGCAAGCTACATAATTAATCATTGTCTGGGTGAGAATGAGGGATTTCTGGCTTTCTGGTTACTCCTCTCCCCTCCTTGCTGGATCAAGCTGGGTAGTTGGGGTTGGATTCTGCAGCACTTGTCTGTTCCTCTCTTTTTTCCTCCCGTTTATTCTTGTGTTTGTTTTAATGGCATAGTTTCAATACACTGTAGTGTTTGCCTGCTGTGTTCCATGCCAGGCTCATGAGTGGAACTGCCACATGGCAGCTGGTGGGCTCCTCTCCTGTCACGGGGGCTGTTCTGCATCACCAAGTACCAGAAACCAGACCTGAGACTGGAGGGATGATAAAATACATTAAATGCTCAGCCAGCTGTGGATGCATCAGTATCTGAAAAGCCCAAGGCTGGCTCCAGCAGTGAAGACTCGATGTGTTTTTCAAAGGTGTTTACATTTTAGTTAGAAAAGGGTCAGATCTGGGATATAATAATTTGCATTTCCACTCTTGATGTTTTGACGTCTGGAAAGGTGGTGGTTTTGGAGCAGCAAATTCAAGAAAGGCATGTGATGCTTCATGCAGATGCAGCAGTACCTGGGTACAGGGAGTCATGGTTTATCTCTATTGCTTTTATTTTCCATAGTAACTGTTCCTGTGGGTGGCTGGGTACGAGAGCTGCCTGCCAGCAATAAAGACAAACTGCTTGTCTCGCTCCCTGAGACGCTCTCACCGCTTGAGAGAGACACATTGATAATTACTTGTTGTTGGAAATGGGCTGGATGAGGAGAGGGAAAATATTGCTGCAGAAGGGGCTCATTAAAAGGAGGTGCTGGGAATTGAGCCATGCTGATGGCCAGGAGTTCCAGCCCCAAATGCAGGCAGTCAAAGGTCCTTGTGCCTGTGCTGCTGTCAGTGTGGGTGTTTGCAGAGTCGAGGCACACAGAGGGTTTTACCTGACCTGAGGTGCTGATAAGAAGCAGATAAGAAGTAGGAAGGTTGTCCTGCACTCTCTGCTCTGCTCTAGTCTGTGTGGTCAAAGCATCTCTCACCTCTGGGGCTGCAGGGGCCTCCTCCTTCTGTGTGTGATTCAGCAGCGGCTTTGGGAAGCCTGGCTTGGAGTCTCAGTAGCAGGACATGTGAGGGAGGTGGTGATGGAGGGTTTGACCATGAGCGGTTCCTCCCTGCCCAGCCCCAGAGAGTGAGCAGAAGAGGGTGTCCCCTCACCCTGGGTATCCATCTCCACCTGCACAAGGTAATGTCCAACATCGCTGTAGGCAGCAGAGAGCAATGGGGTGGGTTTTGTAGCCTGGGCAAGAGATGTGAAAGTTGGTGTTGGTTGCTCACGAGAGAAGATGTGATGTCTGGGACTGGGCTGGGGCCTTTCCCTGTGTCTCCCTGGGGTCAGTTTGGTTTGGTTTTACCATCATCCTATTCAGGCACGGACAAATCTGGGCTGCTGAGCTGTCCTCAGTTTGTGTCCCAGGTGTCTTAGAGCAGAAGGGACCTGGATCACAGTCTATTATAAACTCCCAAGGGAGAACTAACACAGGACAGATGCTGGGTGTCCTATCACAGAACATTCTGGAAGCAGGTGGCTGCATTGGTATGTGAAGAATTTGCACCACAGCTGCCTTTTATAGGAAGCATCTCTTGTTCCTAGAAAACTGGGATGATAAATCCCATGTGGCAAGACAAAGGCTTTCAGGGTTCTGTCAGGATAGCTCTGTGGCCTGTCACAGCCTGTCTCTGCAGCAGCTGATGGCATTTCTGAGAAATAAATCATAAAGGATGCTCTGCATTCCTCCTGACTTCACTTTGGAGTCACGGAGGAATGGAGGATTGGTCTAGGATTTTTTCAGTGTTTAACAGGAGGATGAGTAAGGAAGAGACATTGGTTATCCAATTAAGTCAGTCATTTAAGCCTGAAGAGCTGAAGCCATGTTGTAAAGATGGGCTGGGCACTTGCTCTTTATTGGGATTTGGTGGTGGTTACACCTTTCCATAACTGAATTTCAATTCAGGTGTGAAGAAGCCCAGTGCATGAAGTAGTTCTGCCTGAACTCTGTATTTTAGAGTTCTTTCCCAATGACCTTACCTAGGCATTGGCTTTGGATGTGAGCTCCTGGCTGTGTAGTTGTCAGGTAAATCTGCTTCCAGCTTCCACCATTTGGGGGTGTGTGACGGGGTGGTGTTCCTGTTTCTCTTGCCTTTGGAAGCTACAACCTTCAAAGAAACTTGTCATGTGTGCAATAGCATTTTAGGCTCTTAGCATCTATCCAATGGAAGCAAAAATAGGAAAAGCCATCTCTTTATTTTCTTCCTTTGCTGCTGCTCAATCACATTGGACCTCGTGTAGGAGCCAGATGTCCTGTTGTTGTCCTAATAGCAGGTCAGGATGTGCATTTGTCTGGATGAACTGGAGGAGGAACTGGCTTACACTTGTGTCACTCCAGCCCCTTTCAGCTCTAGGCTGTGGCAGAGGGGCTGAAAAGCTGCGAAAGGCCCTGGAGATGGTGGTGCGGAGGCACCTCCAGTGCTGGGGACAGCTCTGGGCCCCTCAGGGCTAGAGAGACATGGAGGGGCTGGAACGTGTCCAGGGAAGGGAGTGGAGCTGGGGAAGGGGCTGGAGTACCAGGAGCAGCTGAGGGAGCTGGGAAAGGGGCTCAGCCTGGAGAAAGGGATGCTCACGGGGGCCCTTCTGACTCTGCACAACTCCCTGACAAGAGGAGGCAGCTGGGGAGGGGTCAGGCTCTGCTCCCAGGGAACAGGCATAGGATGAGAGGAAATGACCTCAAGTTGCACCACGGGAGGTTTAGATCGAATACTGGGAAAAATTTCTTAATGGAAAAGACTGTCCAGCCCTGGCACTGCTTCCCAGGGCAGTGGTGAGTCCCCATCCCTGGAGGGATTTAAAAGCCGTGTGGATGTGGCACTTGGAGACATGGGTCAGTGGTGGCCTTGGCAATGTTGGGGAAATGGTTGGACTCAATGGTCTTGGAGGGCTTTTCCAATCTAAACAATTCCATGATTCAATGATTCTGTAAGAATTGATTTAGGAAGATCTCTTCATGGGTAGCAGTTTTGCTGTAATGTTGCTGTGCCAGTATGTTTTTGCCTGGAAGCCCCAGCTCCTCACTTCAGGGAATGTTTTTTTGGGGGCCTGGAGTCCCTTGGTGTGGCTGGGACACAGGTGGGTCTCATCCCAGGGGAGGAGCTATGTGAAGTTGCCCTGCTGTGCCCAGTTGGCACTGGCAGGCTGCTGCAGTCCAGGTTTTGGAGAGCTTTTGGTGTGGAGGAGAGCGGCTGGAGCCTCCTCTCTGGGGGAGGACATGCGTGTGGGGTCCTCTCACCCAGCCTGAAGTGAGTGATGGAAATGCATCACTGTCCTGCACGTCTGTGTTCTTCTCACCACGGTCTCACCATTTCTTAAATCGTTTCGGTTACAAGTTCCACTCTCCTGTTGCCTCCCAATCCAAAGTGGGTTCCTTCTCCATTGCTGTTCTTCACCTATCAAACTCACCACTTGTTTGCACAAGTTCAGCGAACCTGGAGCACCTTTGGGAGAAAGGGAATGAGCCTACAAGTGCCGAAAAAAACTCTTGTTTTTATTATTTGCTGATGAAGGGTAAAACTATATAATTGCCATAAAAACTGTATAATCTTGCTAGAGCAAGAACCCCTCTTAGATCACCCTTAATAATGGCTATTAATAATAATTATACATTACAGTAATGCTGATAATTACTAAGTTATAATAAGCAGTTTGCACACCTATTGACTTTTTCTGTTGATGATTCCTTCTTTAATGGTCATAGTAATGAGCACAAAATCAGCTCTGTAAAATCATAGAATTCTACAATGATTTAAGTTGGAAGGGACCTTCAAGGTCCTCGAGTTCTAACTCCTTGCCATGGGCAGGGACACCTTCCACTGCACCAGGTTGTTCCATGTCCCATCCAACATGGCCTTGAACACTTTCAGGGATAGGAAAGATTTGGAAGGTAATTTTCAGACTCCTAAACCTTACGGACTTCGTGGTTTGACAAGGTAGAGGGGAGGGAAGTGGGAAGCAGAAAAAAAAAAAAATCAAGGTTGGTCTCTGTCCTGGGGTGATTTTTATGCTCTGGGTTTTTTTTTCTCTTTCTTTTTCCTGTCGTCTGCTTAAGTCCAGGAGTGGGCCCTGTAACCTTGAGCTCGCAGAGAGAAAACCTGGCATGGTTTGTTTTTACCTCTTTGAGATAAAGCGCGAGTTTTTTTTTCTTTCGCTTCCAGTAGTCTGTCTGGCNTTTTTTGTGTGCCTGCGTGCACCTTGCTTGTTAAATAAACAGTTCTTTTTCACGTTCCTCCAAGAAGGTTTTAATTCCGAACCTTGGTTGGGGGGAGGGGCTTTAACTCTGCCTTTTAGAGGAGACACCCTTTTGGAGTCTCCTCCCAAAATTTGTCTCAAACCGAGACAGTCTCTCTTAATGGTCATTAGGGAATGTACCTGCCATCTGGGAATCCTTTGTGGTAGGTGCTGAGCCAACACAGAGCCAAAGGATCCCTGCTTCATGACAAGCTCCCACGAACGTTTGTTTGCTCAGTGTGGGAATATACCAACTTCTTTGATGCTCAAGGGTGGGTTTTGGTTTTTCTTTGAAAACCTCTTTTGTATGTGTTTTGAGGACAAGGCGAGGTGGGAAACAAGCTCCAGGCACAGATCACCAGGAAGAGCAGGAGATTCCTTCCTGCTGAGAGATGGTTTCCTTTAGAGAGAGGTAAAGGTACCCCAAGATGACTTGGCTTTAGCGATTACCACTAGAGATCCACAAAGTCTCACATAAGTGGTTTGTATTTGTTTCCTGGGCCTGGTGACTTCTAACAAACATGTTTGCTTTCAGTTTGCCATCTCTCCTGTTGCTCCTTGATAAAATGCTGGTTTGGGCACCGTGGTGAGCACCTCAAAAGTGAAGGCATGTGTTAATTCTTCCTCTGCTTCATGTTTTATCATGAGTGTTCAAGGGGAAGCATCCCCAGGGCAATGCCCTGGGCTTGATTTCCTTCAGTGCCACCCTCAAAAAAAACTGAAATAGGCAAAAAGCTTTGGGCTTTGTAATGTGTGGCCCAGTGAGATGGAGGATAACCTCTGGCCCTGCTCACTTCATCCCAAGTGATGCCACCTGTGTCATTTGTCCCCTACCTCATGCCATCTTCCCATGCTATCACACCCCTCCAGGATTCACGGGAGCCTCCTATTCTCCCAACTCTTTCTTTAGCACTTTCTGTTTGATAATTGGTGCTTTCCATTTGGTAATTGGCACTAATTAGTGAAAAGGGGAGTGGCATGCCCTCCTCCACGGCTCCACACTCTCTAGGGCTCCTCCTTTTTTCTTTCTTGACTTTTTTCTTTTTTCTTTGTCCTTTTTAGTATGCCACATGATTTTTGTTCAGGTGCTAATGTGTGATATTGATCTACATTAATGAGCGTTTTTGACAGTCTGTGCACATTTGGGAATAATTCCTTGAACAGATTAAAGCCTTAGGCCAGAACTGCTCATTCTTGGCAGTTTCCAAATGAAGCCACAATTGTTCAGAAGTGACAGAGGAGAAAATACTTCAGAAGCTGGAAATTACATTATCCGGGAACAGATACTTTTTCCCCCCCCTTCCCTTCCGGATGGCATGTGACTCACTCTGAATTTGCTTAGCAATTTTATACTTGTCTCAAAGCAGGTTGTAAGGACCCATTGTTGGTGAAGGAGAGGGCGAGGGATGAAGCTGTTGTGTCCTGCAATGTGCTCGGAACTCCCATCTTCTCCCTCCCAGCTGCAGGGAAGGAGTAATATGAGACTTACCATAAGACACTGGGCTAAGGCCTAGTTCTTTCCAAATGTGGAATTATAAAATATCCTGAGTTGGAAGGGACACACAGGGATCATCCAGTCCAGCCCCTGGCCCTGCACAGACACCCCAACAATCCCACCCTGTGCACCCTGGCAGCGGTGCTCAAACACTGCTGGAGCTCTGGCAGTCTCGGGGCCGGGACCATTCCCTGGGGAGTCTAGGCAGTGCCCAGCACCCTCTGGGGGAAGAACCTTTCCGGATAGCTAACCTAAACCTCCCCTGACACAACGTCAGACCATTCCCTGGGTCCTCTCCCTGGTCAGAGGGAACAGAGTTCAGTGCCATGCCCAGCATAGGTCCAGGAGCTGGTGGTTTCGTTTCTCTCCGGTGTTACTGGCATTGAGCCGTGGAAAAAGAGGAAGGAGAAGAGCATTATAAATCCCCTACATCTTCTAGAGAGCTAATTTTCTGCAGCAAAAAGTTTTAAAAGTGAATTCTGTTGTGATCTCTGCTTCATCTCCTCACTGGACCGTTTATAGTCGCACCATTGGCTCAGCATTATTTACTGCCACTGCCCTAGAAAAGCTTTTCAGTTTTCATCCTCTTCCTCACCCTTGCCCATTACCCCCAGCTTCTCACTCATATCCAGCACAACTAGTGCTTTGGATTTATTAAATTAAGCATTTTAGTGTGGGGGTTTTTTCTCTTGTGCGTATGTCTGGAGGTTTTCAGTAGTTTGGGTTTTAAGCAGGAGAACAGGATATATGTCTGTTGTCCTCAAATGCAGGAATATTACAGAAATTGAAAATTTTTTGCATGCCTGGAAACCCTAAGTGCAACCACCTAGGTTTATTATAAAGACTATTGGAAATGCAGATGTACAGCAAAAAATATCCTGCCTGTGGTAACCGATAGGCTTTGTTTGCTGAGTTTTTTGATCTTTTTTATAATCACAGGGAAGTAATTCCTCACTGTATTTTTTGTCCCGCTTTTCTCAGGCCCCCTGTGTTCCCACCGTGTCACCTGAAGGGATGGAGAGCTCGTCGGTGGCGTCAGCCTCCTCGGAGGCGGGGAGTAGCCGGTCCCAGGAGATCGAGGAGCTGGAGCGCTTCATCGACAGCTACGTCCTGGAGTACCAGGTCCAGGGGCTGCTCACGGACAAAACTGAGGGGGACGGCGAGAGCGAGAAGACGCAGTCCCACATCTCACAGGTGGGTGAAGGGCTCACTGTAGGGTGGGAGAGGGGCTGGGGGCACGCTGGTGGCTTGTAGGCTCAGTTGGGGATGTGTGTCCCCAGTTGAAGTAGCTTTTCCAGCGTTTGGATGTGAAGCAGGATGTGTTAAAATGGTGGGTTTGGGGCAGCTCACTTGTTTGGGGATGTGTTTGAGGTCTCCAACCGGCTGGTGGCAGTCTCCTTTTTATGGTCTCGAGGTGCATCACTGCAAGTGTTCCAGGCCAGGTTGGATGGGGCTTGGAGCAGCCTAGTGGGAGGTGTCTCTGTCCATGGCAGGGAGTGGAATGAGATGGGCTTTAAGGTCCCTTCTAACCCAAGCCATTCCATGGTTCTATATATGAAGGATCCCATGTTTATCTGGTGTTAGCAGGGTTTGATCTGATTTGTCTGAGCTCTGCAGGTTTGCTGGAGCTGAGGATCTGACCCAGAGCTCTGGACCTGTTTTATATCATGTCAATGGAAAGAAATTACCTAACAAAGGAACCTTTTAAAGAACAGATTTTAGTAGTCTTTTACAATTTGGGCATCAAAACCCTTAGGAGTGGGAGACAATATATTTAAAAGTATAGTGATCCAAAGTGCATTTTTTTAACCCAAAGCTGGAAGTTGTCTTGTGTTTGAAGTGACACTTTGGATGGGCTTCAGGTCAAACAGATAAGTTCTGCTTATTAACATATTGAATTAGAAATAAATTAAAAGACAAAGTTTTACAACCTCTTCCAGCCTCTCCACTGCTCTGCCAATAAGCCTAGGCTCCCTCTGCATCTTAAGGACAAAAATTTCTAATTCTCGTGGCATCCCATGTACAGTTTTTGCATTAAGATCCTTGATTGCAACAACAAATCCATCTTCCAGTTGTGAAAATGGCATTTTAGCTTTCCTTCCTGGCCTGCCCTGGAAAAAACGAACTGCTGGGTTTTTAATGTCAGCTCTGAGGGTGTTCTCTTTCAAAATGGTTGGGTTTTAGTTTAAAAGAAAAATTCATAATAATGAAAGATCTGAACATTGAACCTTTTAATTAAACCACTTTTAGAGGCACCCAAATAAAGCAGCTAAATGTCATACCCCAGTCCATTGATGCAGAAGTTTAATTAGGATTTATTGTGAAACTCCATCAAAATGCAGCATTTTGTATTTCTAGGGCTGTGTATTGGACAAAAAGTGAGGATGGGCTTTTACTTAGGTCACTTGCATTTGTCAAGCCATGTCTTAATGCATGCGCTGTTGTCTCACGAAGGTTTTCATTTTTCCACCTAAAAGAAATAATCAGGAATATTTATTTCTGATTTTCTCTTCCTGATCCATTCTTAGTAAAGCAAGGAATAAACATGCACATATCCTGCAGCTGGCTGGAGTAACCCTGGTGGAAGCTAGCCTGATGGAATGTGGCACGTTCCCTCTTAATGAGAGCTAGAGGGAGAAAGATGGATTTAAGGGAAAGGCACTCAGCTGAGACCAAGGAAATTGTTTTTAACAGCGAGGTTCTGCCAGCAACTAAATGTTTAATGCTGGGCAAGTTACTTAATCTCCCTGCAGTTTGTTTCCTTATGGCTGTGATAATATTTTCCCTGCCTGAGAGTGGATAAATCCATTTACCTATGTGTGTGTGAGTTGCTTGTATGGTATCACATCCCTGGACAACTAGGGGAAGGAAGGAAAGGCACATCCTCCACGCCACTCCCAGGGAAACTGAATCCGTCACCACTTCAGAGAATCCCAGAATGTGGATGTTCCTGTGATGGGGATGTCCTCAACTGTGGTAACACAGATTCTTTCTCATGGGAATTTTTTTTTTCTTTTTCTTGTGTTTTATAAATAAAGATAAAGTTTAGATGTTATTGAAATGGTTTCTGTAAAGATGGTGTCGTGGTTTTGATCCT
>VYZT01044156.1:17382-80746 GCA_013400735.1 Pomatostomus ruficeps | reverse complement strand
CCCTAGCTCACTGCCACAAAGAAAGGCTCAGAGTGTTGACACTGTTCAACCTGGAGAAGAGAAGCCTCCAGGGAGACCTTTTAGCAGCCTTCCAGTATCTAAAGGGGTCCTGCAAGAGAGCTGGAGAGGGACATTTTACAAGGGCATGGAGTGATAGGACATGGGGGAAAGGCTTCAAACTGAAAGAGAGTATGTTTAGAAATAAAATTAGGAGAAAAATTCTTTACTGTGAGGGTGGTGACCCACTGGGGACAGGTTGCCCAGAGAAGTTGTAGCTCCCCCATCTCTGGAAGTGTTCAAAGCTAGGTTGGATGGGGCTCTGAACATCTTGGTCTAGTGGAAGGTGTCCCTGACAAGGCAGGGGCGTTAGAACTGGTTGGCCTTGAAGGTCCCTTCCAACCCAAAGCATTCAATGGTTCTATGATATATATGATTGAATACATTTCATTCTTGCATTAATATAAGTGGGTTTTGTAGGCTCAGATTTGACCAGTGGTAAATGACAGCCTGGGTCGTTCACCTCTAACTACCAAAATATATTTAAAGCAAAGGATTCTTTCATTATGTTTTACTATTTCCATGTTTTAACTGGGGCAGATGAAAATACATCACTCATTTTGAAGGAAAAATTGTTCATGACAGGAATACTAAAAACCGGAAACAAGTACTTACCTATTCCTACTGAAGAATACAATTTGGGTCACCCTCTGTCATAAAGAAATCAATGTCTTGCAAGCAAAAAGGAAAATGTATTTATAAAGTAGCTATATTCTACATTTTCTTCATTCCACCAAAGCATACTGACAGACAGTGTGTGACCTGTGACCACGCAATAAGAACCAGTGGAGTTAAATTGTATTACTCCTGGAGCTGTTTTATTCTTTTCACCATTCAGACACTAGGGAAACTAAGGAATGGTTATGAGCCAGATGAACTGGAGGGTTTTTAAATAACTTCACGTGCAGAACCTGTATTTTTCTCTGAGTTATATTCTGATTATATTCCTCTGTAGGAGGGACAGAAAATAAACTGAAGTCTGGTCAAAGTTACATTACAAAGTTGTCTTTGACAAAAGGTGCCTTTCATTTACACAGAGTTATCACTGCAAGTTTTCTGTGACTCAGCAAACTGCAGGGTTTGGCTGTCAGAATTAAATAGTGTCTTGTGGCACAACACCAGGGTTCAGTGTGCTTTCACTTAGGGTTATCACAAACTGAAAGTCAATAAAATTTATAGAAGCAAAATTTTCCAGCGTGTCCATGACCTTGCTGGAGAAAGTTGTGCATTCAGCAGTGCCAGCTACTGTCTCTCATTGTTCAGAAGTTGTCTTCACTGTGGTTTCTATCTAGACTTCTGTACAGGAGGAAAATGATGAGTTTTCATGACATTTTAGATTCTAGTCCTAAGATGTGGTGCAGTTTAAACTAGATTGTACATTATAGAGCCACCGTGTACTGAATCGGTCTCTCCATCTTGCTTTATTAAGAACTGCAAGGCAATAGTTCTCCATAAGAACTTCAAAAAGGGATCATTTTCATTTCTGCAACATTCATAGGGTGCAGAAATTTGGCTTATTTTTCTGGACATCCTGTGTATTGCTTCCTAGCTGGAATAAGTTTCATTACGTTATTATGAGTCCGGTCCTTAAGTTCATGAAGGCATTTGATAAATTTTCTGAAAATATTCTGGAGAATTAAAACTGAAATTTAAATTCATATTCACTGGTTTCACAGCCCAGGGAGTGCATATCTTTTCACTTCAACAGTCTAATAAAACAGATCCTACATGGCCTCACTTCAGGCTTCATGACATTGGCTATGTCTCACTGATGGGGGGTTTCTAAAGCTTCCCATTTCCTGGATGGTCTGTGTTCTCACTGTTCTGTTCTTTTTCTTTCTCAATAAGATAATTCCTCTCTTGTTAACAGGATGACTGCTCCTTTATTTTCAACAAACCTGATACATCGCTCACAAATCAATTGGCAAAAAAAATCCTATCTGTTTCTGCTGTGGAAATACTGCAGCGGATGCTAGTGTTCTGCTCCATGTTTTAGAACCTTTCCCATAAAGCATTTAATTATGTTTTCTTTTTCCATGATTACCTTCACTCTTATCTCAATCATTTTTCCTGGATGCTTCACCTGTCTGTATAAAGTAGATAGCAAAGCAGTGTAATCCTTCGGCTGGAAACAGAGATATGTGCTGATAAAGGACCACTTATTTTGTAAATATTGAACCTGGGTCCTGAAATGCATGCTGGTTAAAAACCCATACTGTTAGATATTAAGAAATGATACTTACCAGAGCTTAGCCTGAAAAATCAGTCAAAGACAAGAATAAAAAAAAAAAGTGGCAGCCGCTTGTAAATTCACTTGAAAAGCCCCTGAGATAAGGTGGTCCTTCAAGTAGGTCAGTACATAACTTCAGTGAAGAATAAAGGTGATTAAAAGTGTACAGAACCACCTTCCTGAAGTCAGAGCTGTTGCAGCAATTGACTTATTACCATCTCAAACCAAAGCAAACCATACCTGGTTTGATACTATCTAGTGGAGAAAATAAAATCATATTTTGCTGATAAGACTGAGTGGAGAAACAGGGCCCTGGAATACAACATAAATCCAAATGCCTTCTCCTGAAAAATATTATCAGATGCATCTGTTCACCCGGGGCAGTTCATATTCAGCAGCACTATGCCATGTTTATTGTTACTTTGACTTTGATGTACCTACGTTGGTTTTGGCAATGGAAAATCAAAATTCTATATAGTAATGCAAACTCATCACTTACCTACATGCTTCAGGAAGCCTCTTTTTCATGTATGAAAAGGTGGGAATAATGGTACCCAAACAAGAAGCATCATTGTTACTGCTTAATAATTTGAATGCTGCTTTCTCAGTTAGTGATCTTGTCTACATTTTGAGAGGCAGGCCAGCATTTCTACGGGCTAAGATCTACTTAAATATTATCACCTGGAGACTTGCTAAAATATTTTATCTTTCCTGTTCTTCACTGGAGTGGTGAATGATGCTCTGGTTTGAGACCACTCATTGCCTTCTAGCCCATTTTATGTTTTCATATGAACACCCCAAGGTTCTACATTTTCATGCTCTTCTAACACAGCCATGTGGACCATAATCTTAATGTTGATAAAACTTAACATAAAAAAGCTTTTCTCCTTTAAAATTTTCCTTTACTAGCAAAATATTGTTTCCACATGTTCTGCTTTTGGCAGCACTGTAACTCTGCTCCTGTTTAATCTCATGCATGAAAGTGAAGGTGGAATACGTGGAAAGGAAGGGCACATTGGTACTCATCTGTGTGAAAGTGCCAAGATACTCTCTGAGATCTGCATTCACAGAACTGTGCTGATAATCAGAATGCTGGGAGAAGTTAAAAGGCCCAATTTTATTTTTAATAAATCTCAGCAAAGTAGAAGAGTGAACTCTTTAGGCCTGCTGTAAAGAGGTACCCTTAGTTTCAAAGATGACTGGTTGAGTGTATGAGCTTAACAATGTGACTAGAATACAGTTGTACCATGACAAGGATATTATAGGATGCTGGGAACCACAGCTCTCTGCACACTCTGGAGTTTTTTCCTTGTCACTGTTCTGAAGCAGTGCTTATCCAGGAGGAAAAATAGCAGAGGTATCAGGCCCTTAGCTTCCACAAACAGAAATACTGGTACTTAAGGCATGAAGGGGAAAATAAAGTTATAAATGAGTGAGTTGTATTAACATCAAATGTACTATTATCTGCTGTCATAAATGAAGAAAAAAAATGGCATGAGTTTCTAAAAACTTCTGTTAGGCTGCCACTAACACACATCTCTAGCAGAAGATCCAGCATGACATGAAACAATAAGAATGTAAGGTCATGAAAAGAACTTTGAAAGATGAGATTCTTCTCACAGAGCTTTTGGTACCTAAAATAGTTCTCTGTACTGAAGTGAGTCAGTGGCTACAGAAGGAAAAAGGAACCCTAGTAATACAATTCATCTGACCCAAATTTAAACCTCAGCTATAGAGAAGATTAATTGTATCAACCAATGTGAATAATTCAGATGAAGATATGTACATTGTGGCCTTCATAAATTGACATTTTTGTAGATGAGTTCCTAGAGCCACACTTAGTAAATAAGCCATTTTTAAAAGCTTTGTTAATATTAATAACCCTTCATAATTACTGTTATGAGTGGTAATATATTGATGGGCTTTCCCCATTTCCTGCCCAATGCTTCAAATAGAATGGAAATGCAAACACAGGATCACTTCTTGCAATAGCTTCAGTGCAGCTAGAGTGACTCAGGACAATGAAGCTGCTGATCAGGGTGCACCTCTCTTTCTCCACTGCCCTCAGAGTGACTGGAGAGATGGCCCTCCTAGTGTGGAAGTGATACAAGGGCTACTAGTTTGGATTCTTATTGACGAGACGTATACTCTTATCTTCACTCTCCCCGTCCCCCAAATACTAGAAAATTCAGAAAAGAATTTTTACCTCTTTGAATCACAAAAGATGAAATGGATAATCTTCCTCTTTGCAGCTATGAAAAAGATAATCTCACATGAATTTTCATTCTTTGTCAGATTCTACTATGCAATTTGATGATGTAAGTACCTGGAAATGTCAATAGCATCACTGTATATCAAAGTCCTTTACAAAGGATGTTAGCTATCATTATCCCCGTGGGGATATAGAGACTAAAGGGGCTCATTTGAAGTTACTCAGAAAGGAGCAGGAAATCCAGGTAAAACCCTTTTACAATCCTCTGCCCATGTGGTGACACCATCAGGATTTTTTTCTCTTTGGTACATAACCAATATGTTGTTCCAAGGCAGCTGTTCAGTACATCTGTATTCAACTGCAATTAGAAAGGGGAAATGAGATATTGTATATAGACTCTGCATGATAATGTAGCCACTGCCTTGAGCTGAGCACAAGACCGGAAAAAAGAGGTAACCTTAAGAAAAGTTTGAACTTAGCAGTAAACTGACTCAGTGCCTATGCATGAATTGCTGATTGCTCTATAGCTTGGCCCTAGATTTTAATTCTCACTGTCACTCACTTCCTACACAATAATATGTCTTAGCCGAACAGTCCTTGCCAAATCAGAGAGACAAGCTAACATAAACACCTGTATTGCCATATTAGTTTAGACCAATTTTCTTTTGTCCAGTATAATGTGTCTGTCAATGGCCAAAGCAAGAGCATAAAAAATAGGGAGCTATTTAGTGATCCCTTGATATCCTTCCCCATTCAGGCAGTCATTGGATTAGGAAATCCTGGAATGGATCACACAGATCATTGTGTTCAGAAGTCTTTTATAGTCCTGTTCCAAATCATTGTGTTTAATCTCTTTTTCAGATCCATTTGTAAATTTGGCCTGCGCAAAAACCCGTGTAGTGTTAAGGTGCATGTAACAGTTTTCCTGTTCAATTGGCATCCATGGGTTAAATCCCCACTACTTTGTCTGCTATGAGAACTGTGCACAACTACTCCCTAAGAGTTTTGCCTGTGATGTTGCTTGTTTTGTAAATTTCTTTTGCATACCTTCTACCTCTTTCCAAGCTGCAGTGTCTGGTCCGTTTTATACATCCTTTAGGAAAATTGTTTCATATCCCTGTATACGTATGAATGCTGTGATGCTGGGTGCATATATGAAACAGTTCTGATTCTGCTTTTTTGAATGAAAAGTGCTGTGTAAGAGCAAGAGCATGGCTTTGCTCTGAGTTTCAGTTTTTGGCAGGGGCAAAACATTTGTGTAGCTCATTTCTCACAGCATATTGTATCTTCTGTGATCTGTGAAGCTGCTACTGGAAGCAAGCTGTGACAGCTATTGAATGTCTAGTTTGGAGGCAAAGATATTAGCAAGACTATTAGAAGAATTCTGTTATAGCCTGGGGAACAAACAGACTAAGCCAAATTTTCTATGAGTGTCTTCAAAGTGCCAGTGGTTACATAGTGATATATGATTGTTTTAGCCTGGGGTTTATCATCCTTAAAATACAATTTGATACAAATTTTAGAGGGGTAAAATATTTTTGTCCCTTGAGAAAGAAGGCCATTTCACAATCAGAAAGAATGGTTAGAACTGTGAATGATTATTGTCTTGGTTTCAAAGACAGGTATTTGCTAAAGAAGGCAGAAGCCTCCTTCAGAATAGGAAAATGTAATCCCCTTCCCTCCGAACTGGTAAAATTTTTGAAATCAAGGGGCTTTCAGGCAATGGTATGAGAAAAGAGGAATAACAGTCCTTTACCTATATATATATATATATATATATATATATATGATGGGACAGACAAAACAACAACAATGGTAACCGCAACAAATAAGAACAGATAAACCCACGGACAGTCTCTTCCCGCTCTGTTGGCAATTCCCCCTTGGTGCAGTCACAGTCACAGCCGGCAGGGGCACTGGTGCTCCCGGTACGCGNGGAGAGTTGGTAGAAACACGCAGCGGAAAGCAGAAGCCCACAGTGGAGGAAGATTCTTCCTGGAGCTCCAAGCAGTCTCTCTCCCTCTCCTCTCAGTGTCCAGGAGCAAAGAAGGTACCCTCCAGCTGTGCTTGGCTCTTTTTAACTAGTCCCAGTTGCCCAGTATCTCTGCCCCCCTCTGAGGGGGAAATCTCAGATATCAGGGAATCTTAGGTAATGGCTAGCTAGCTGCACCCATCTCAGAGCCAACTCTTTGTCTTTTCTTATCACCTACCCATTATCGCCTCCCAGCAACTAATACCCCACCCATTAGCACCCCCCAGCAACTAGAATGGGGAAAAATTCTAAGACAGAGCGACAAACAAAAAAAAGAAAAAGTATCCCAAACCCTGACAATTATTAGAACCATCTCTAACAGAGGAAGTCTCTTTCAACAGTTTGTGTGTGGCTCTGGGTAAGATTTCTACTTGTCTGTTGTCACCAGACTTTTCTGACATGCTTTGTGCTACTTGCCTTTCCTCCTCTGCTATTGGACTTAGCTCCAGTGTTAAACTTCTTACTTCAGTTGTCCTCAGCATCACTGATATTTTATTTTAAACAGTGAAGAAAGGTCAGAGTACACTATTAAACAGTTTGTAAATATCTTTCCTACTGTTATTAGACAGAGGCAATGCGTGGGTGTATGTGTGGTCATGGCATTGCAACATTTCATTCAGGAAGCTCCTAGGAATGTGGCAAAGATTTCTTCTTGCCCTTACAGTTTTGAATCATGAAACTTTTTATATGGGATTTATCAAAACCATGTAATGGTCTTAGGAAATTTACTTCCATTTTAAAAACTAACTTGGTCATTCAGGAGTCTAATACAAAAATAATAATCAGTAGGATTTCACCTCCCTAAATATTTACCCACTCTGAAAATCAGTTTTACTTTTAGAAACAGCTAGGGGATTGTATGAGCTTTTTACCCCATTCCACCTTCATGGCTTTGGCACTACAGATAAGGAACTCCAAATTAGTTTCCTGAATGCCACTTTTACAAAGTAGCCCAAGACCTGAACTTCCAGGGTTCAAGCTGGATCCAATGGCGTTTTTAAATAAAATGTTCCTGACATCAGATGCCTATGTGTGGCAGTGACCCAGCCTGCCTTCTCTATGATTTTTCCTCTCAGGACAGTGAGTCTGAGACAGATAGAGAAAGCATGGCTGGGGAATCCCCTGATCCTCCTGTGTTTTAACTTGCCAGTTAAAGTCTCTATTCCACCCCTTTCCCCTCAGAGTTATTTTTAATATTCACAAAGTTATTTTAATATTCAATAAGTGCTGGAAAGTTCTGCCATCCTGTTATGTTGATTGGTTAATTCAAATATGTTCCTCCCCTGTTCAGAACTTATTGGATAGCTGTCACTCCTCATCAGTCTCTGATTTGTGGAATCCTGGACCCTCCCCTCTGTATCCGCCCCTTTTCGTTCCCCTTAAAAACTCAGTGTAACCACCCCCGACATCCTTTCTCGTAGCCCGCATCCCCTCACAATAAACCCTTGGGTGCTGCTGTGGAAGGGTCCACTCCCACTTCTCTGTTCCCTCCTTTGCTTCTTTTATATCGGCCGCATCTGCCTCATCAGCTGCGGAGCCGACTGCTAGGTAAAAAGGATAGATAAAAACCTGTGTCTCTGCAGCAGGTCTGTCTGGCCAAGCGCAGTCCATCGCCCGCAGGCTACTGGGCAGCCTGAGCGGTCAGCGATACCTATGTTGTTTATGATAATATGATAATCATAAAAGGCTAAAATGTGATTTCCTTATTTTTGACACCAGACAGCAAAGAGTGATTTGCCAATACAGAAAATATTTCCATTGGTGTCTTTCCTATCCACTGTTTTATGTACTTTAGAAAACCTTCCTGTCTTCAAGGGAAATATCTTTATCCTGATTAGTGTAGATTTTGAGAAGACTTATGGAAAGCCTTTTGAAAACTCATTAATTAGGAGTGCAGCTCCACACCTTTGAAATATATCCTTTTTATCCCTTACTTTTGGCTTTAGGGACATAGCTGAATTAATAAAAGTAACATGACTGGAGAGAATGAATGCCACGTAATGAAGAGCTCTTTAACCCAACAGATTGTTGTGGTGGGTCTTCCATCATTTCAAGTCTTAAAACCAAGATAGGATATCCTTCTCGGAGGTAATGAAAATGCATGGCCTTTCTTATAAAGCTGCTGCTGATTTCCTTTGGCTTTGAAACTCATGAGTCCCTGGGACTCTTGTTCATAGTAAACACCACTTGCAAGCGTGACTGATACCCACAGAGTTTGATCCATCTCTGTGCGTTGCTTTCTAAAAGTCCTCTCTGCACATCTGGTATGTGGGAACTAATTTAACATCTATGGCTTATCGCAGACTTGCTAGGGTAATAAGTAAGAATAGCTAAATGAAAAGAAATAAAAAGATACAAATGGGAAACATTATGCCAATTAGGAGGCAGAAAGAAATAACACATTTATTCATTTGGCATAACTGCTGTTACTTGAGGATATAGGCAATATTATATTCCAGATAGTTACCTTTCTGAGTTACATCTCCCCAAAGTTAGTGCTGGTCTCCTATAGTGATGCTGCCTGCTTTAAATAAAAAACTGTTTGAGTTAGACTTGCTACCAGCCAGAGATTAGTTATTGATGGGATTATGTATCATGTGACCTAGAACAAATACAGAGAATAAGGTAATAGCATATGTATAAAGGATAAAAAAAGATATGGTGGCAATTGTAAGAAAATAATTGGCTTTAGTTACTGAAAAATTATGTCACCTGGGGCCCCTGTGGATTAGAAACCTCCTTAAAGATAGCTGAACAAAGAAATTCAGAAAAAAAATTAGCAGAGATGCAAAAGTGTGGGTTAATACAGTATCTGTAAACGTCAAGGCTGTTCTCTGTTAGTTTAGGTTTGTGATAAAGTATCTTCTTTCTTAGGCATTACTAAAAAGCTTTTTTCTGTTTCCTTTCATGTTAGTGGGTTGCCTAAAATGTTTACCATTTACCTGGCCAGGCTTGTCCTAGGACAGTAACTCTTGTCAATCTTCCTCACACATGCAGAAACTAGCTTATTTGCTTACTAAATAACATCTTCCAGGTTCTTGGAACTGTGTTGAAAATAAGATTTCATATAGTCTATCAAGAAAACTGAAGTGGTAGGGGTCTTTCCATCCCTCTGCTTTATTAATAGTTTTTGTGGAGAAGCAGACACTGAGTGTATTAAATTACACATTCCATATAAGGCAATAGAATAATTTGATTTTGACAGAAGAACTTTATCTACCTCTGTTAATGCTTTATTTATTGGATGAAACTGGAAGAAAGTATTTTAAGTTCATTATTAGCCAAATGTAGAAAAAGGTCAAAGTTCCGTGTACATGAAAGAACAGAAATACTTTCATGTTAATTTTTTCCAGACCACATCACAGCATATCCACTTGTAATGTCAATCCAGATCTGATATAGTATAATTTGAAAATAAAAAGAAAATATAATTCTGAAGGTATTCTCCAAATTCTGTACAGCTATAGGGAACCTTCTAGCTGTAGTCAGATTTGTTAACATGTTTCTGGGATATTAATTCTTGAAAAGAATCAGCAAGACCTTTTATCCTTTTCCTCTTGTGACTTCTGTGATTTGCAGGATTACACAATAGTTTCCATAATCATTAGGAGAAAAGTGAAGTACGGCATGGTATTCCAGGGAGCAATGTTAGAAGAATGAAAATGCATGTTTCTTTGCATTTTTGTTCAGAATGGTTACAGTTCAAACACTGCAACTGTTCTATTCCCATCTCAGACTATCTAGAGTGGGCTGCTCAAAACCTGTTATTAACCAATAAAGAAAACAAGACAGATTAGGACATGCACAACACAGGTCAATAAGTTCTTTTATGTATTTGCCTCGGTGGGTCACAATCCAGATTGCAAAGACAGGACCAAAAGAACTGCGGATCTGTAGGTTACAAGGTTTTAAAATACAGGTAGACCTGAAATACAAGTAGATTGTTTAAAATGCAAATAGAATTTCTAAGTGTACAGAGCTTGCCCAGAATTTCTAGGTGGTTTTCATCTGCCAAAAGCAGGAAAATGCAGAGTGCAGGTACAAGAGGATGGGCAGCTCCATGCCCACTCAGAAGTAAGACCCAGGCTGCGGGGAGCTGCCCGTGGCAGGCAGCTCTCTCCAGCACTGCCCCCACCAGGGCAGCACAGGGGGCTGCGCTCACCACACAGCCCTTCCCTTCCCTTCCCTTCCCTTCCCTTCCCTTCCCATGTGCCCTCTCTTCCCCAGTGGCAGATTATGTCACTTCCATCAGATGGCTAATTAAACCCAGATGTGAATGAGAGCGGTTATTTGCTCGTGGAGGGATGAAATGGAAAGGGAAACCCAAAACCTGCATTTGCCGTGTCATTTCTTCCTATGTGAACATGTTTCCCACCTTTTCCTTTTGTCTCAAGTGGCTTCCTCCATGAACATTTAATAACAGTGAAAGCTCCCAGGAGACCTGAAAATGTGCATTAAGGGGTTCAGGGAAACAGCATGTGCATATAGGATTTCCCCGTCATTGTTCGATTTACATTGTTCAGGATATTAATTTAATTACAGATGCTTCACCACAGTTGAGGGAAAAAACCAAACTCTCTCTAAATTAAAGTAGATGTTAGCAAAACCAGGCAATGTGGTGCAAAAGGAATTGCATTTTGCTTGCATTCAACTAAATGAACATTTAAATCTCTGAAAATTAAGAGGTGTTTTATTCAACACATCACCAATATA
Source organism: Pomatostomus ruficeps (assembly GCA_013400735.1). Taxonomy (NCBI): domain Eukaryota; kingdom Metazoa; phylum Chordata; class Aves; order Passeriformes; family Timaliidae; genus Pomatostomus; species Pomatostomus ruficeps. The sequence continues at coordinate 69,502 of VYZT01044156.1, read as the reverse complement.
AGGCTTACTTAATAATGATATTTTGATTATGTTTTTCTAATTCAGGTTTGGCTGAATGACAATACGACAAAAGTATTGACAATGACAATAGCATTTACCTGAGAACTAAAATCAGTGTTAAATGATGTTTACATTTATTCCTCTATAAAAATATTATTTTAATTCAACAGACACATCAATTCATTGTTATATAAAATAATTTTCTAAGTTGAGCCCAAGATAAAAATTGCCTGAAACACCAGTTTTCATAATTTCTAGACGTGCTTATGAAAGTGAGTTGAGACGTGAATAGTTCCTGTTAAGCAGCACTGCACAGGAGGCACTGCTAGTTTGGATCCCCCATTAGCACCATCAGTGTAAGATGAGACAAGTCTGTCTTCAAAGACAGTGTTGTCACCCTGCGAGCAGATTTGGGACTGCAGGCTCTCCCTACACTTTGTCACTCCATTGGTCCTGGCTGCCCAAACCCAGCCTGACTCTGTGGAGGAGCCAGCCCCATCCACTGCACCGCCTTACCCACCTATGTCAGTTCCTCTCCAGCGGATTTACCTAAAAGCTGCAGTAATCTGGGAATTGAGCAAAAGATTGATCTTTGATATGTTGCTCAAGATGGCTTGGATGTGTGACTAAATTAAAAGGCTTGAGATAGACATGAAAAGTGATGCTGGGCTGGAGGCACTGGAATGATCCTGCCAGTGGGAGTGATGCTGGAAAAGCATACATCTGTGCTAGTTTGTTGTGACACATGCTATTTACAGCTAGGGGGAAAAGAGGGAATAAAATTATTGTCAGTACTAAAACAAGCTCTCTTGTGAACTTCCAAAGAAGCAAGGTTGTGCCTGACCTTTATTTGCTTCGGTTACCTGGGCTGCTGAATGGCTAACTAATCCTTGAACAATGTTTTACTTTGAAATTCTGAACACTTGCACATAAAGAAACAGCCATCTGATATTGGTGGAAAACCACAGTGCTTTCATCCAAACAGTAAATAAAACTTAAGTCACTAATCCAAACAGGAAGCCTTGGAGAATCAGTTCAGTTCAAACTTTCTGAAGGTTTTGTACCTGTTGCCAAGAATCAAATGTTTGGGATGACAACAATCACGGGATAAGACATTGAAACATTTCTTTATTTCTTCATTTCATTTGCATCTGACAGTGTCAGGGCAGTGTCCATTCCACCACGTCCCCTGTTCAGCTACACTCTCCATTCAAAACCACGTCTGATTGATTAGCCAAGAGCAGTTCCTTTAGCACATCGACATGCCTTGTGAAACCAGAGATTTTCTAACACAGGTACAGAGCAATTATTCACAGACAGAAGCAAAAGCCACCAATCAGAATACCTTTTAGAAATTAGAGAATGAGCTGCAAAGCCCATGCAAATTGCAAGGGCCCTCAATTTATTTGTAAGCATAGCCTAATTTTGCTGGATCAATTTTAATTTTTTAACATATTTAGATCAGCTTTATCTGACAAAACCTCAGTAAAATTAAATACTGATCATCAAATCATTAAAACCAGATGCCATAAAGTAGGACAAGGAGGAAAGTGACACATGAGACAATTCCAACATAAGATTTTGGAGGAATGTATCGGTTGAGATTAAGTAACAGTGGCTAAGACTACCTCAAGTGCAACTTTCTAATTCCATGATTTCTATTTCCCAACTCAAATGGAAAACAAAAGTCAGAACAAAAATTAATTCAAATCTAACAAAACCATGGATTTTACAGGAAATAGAACACTTTGGTTTTGAGTATTTTAAATGTTTCTGAGTTGGATAAATTTAGTAACGCCATGTCCCGTCAAAAAATATTAGGCAAATTGTTTTTCACTTTCATTTTCTGTCTTTTTTTAGCTGAAAAGATCTAAGGAAGCATCCACTGTATTGTGCTTGCTTATAAAGTGTTCTGATGAAATCCAAATGTTAATAAATATTTTCTGGAGATGATTTTTATTACTGCAAGAGCTCTATTTAGCCTCTTCACAAAGATTCTTTTATAAGGTCAGCCAGTCTCTTGAAGGCCTGCAATGACAAATATGGTTCACATTTATATTTCAGCATTACATGAATAGGGAACACATCAAATCTGTAAAGCTACTAAAACTGCCCTAACCATACAGAATCAATATTTTATAATGTAAAGTTCTGCTGATTTTTCTTTTCTTTCTCTTTTCCTTTTATAAAATCATATATGGACTTTGACTGCACACAGCTTCCGATTCTCTGATAGAAAATTTCAGATTTCTGAAGCAGAAAAATGCATATATTGATGTTCAAAGGTTATTTGGAGTTCAGATGTAACTTCTAACAAACTAGTGATCCCTGAAAGAGTATCTCTTTTAACTTAGTGTTACAGCCTGGAGTCTCAAAAAGTGAAAGAAAAAGGAAGAACAGTTGAGTGGGAAAGCATATAAAAAATACAGCTTGACTGTCAATAGTATGGTTATGAATTACTTTAACAAAGAAAAAGGAAAAAATAGAAGAAATACAGAACAAATAAAAAGGCAATAGAAGCACTTATCTGTTATAAACCTTCACAACTGCATGAAAGTACAACTACAAATACTGAGCTGTTTCAAGCACCCCAATCAAATCAGTATTAAATCTGCACAAATAAATGTCTTCTATCTCTTCTCCCACTGATTTTATAAATAGAGCCAAATTACATGAAAAATGCTCCTAAAACACATAAAAGATTAGTTCCTGAGAAAGAAAATAAACCATGTATGTAAATTGTATGAAAGAACAGCAGTATTCTTTCTTACAAAGAATTGCCAACACACAAAAGAACACAGGGAATCTAATCTCAGAATCTTGGGAATGGAAAGTCTGAAAGATACATGATGCCTGCTAATACTTAAGCAAACAGAAGGACTTACTACTTACTCTGGCTTCAGTAAAGCATTTATAAATTATGTCTTGGAGATTTAAGTGTGAGACACTGCATGTATGAGATACACAGATGTCGTAGTTTGACCCTGGCTAAGTGCCAGGCACCCAAGGCAGCCACACACAGCTGGGCAGAGGAAGGAAGGAGAGGGGGGAAAAAACCCCCCCCAGGGAATTAACCCAAAGGTCCATGAGTTGAAATCAGGAACCGGGAGAAAATGCTCAAAGGACAAAGCAGGCTCAACTTAAGTTGCAAAGTGAAATTTATTACTACCAGAGTTAGAAGGAGGATATGAGAAATAAACTAAACCTTTAAAAGCACCTTTCTTTTCACTCCCCACCCCTCCCTCTCTCCCACCAACAGTGCAAGGGGGGGCAGGGTGTGGGGGTTCAGATCAGTCCATTTCCAAGATCTGCTTCCCCTGCTTAGGGAGAGGAGTTTTTCCTCTGCATTTGCCATGGGGTCCCACCCATGAGAGACAGTTCTCTGTGAACTTCTATGGCGTGGGTTTACTCATCCACAGGGTGCAGTCCTCCAAGGACAAACTGCTCCAGCATGGAAGCAGGGGGCACCCTCTCTCCCCAACCGGGTCTCCCACCTGGACTGCAGTTTCCTCCAACATCCACCCACTCCAGCATGGTCAACTCCTCCATAAACTGCAGGACTTTTATGTCAGTCTCTGTCTCTCACTGGGCTGCGACTGCTACGGCTTCTTCTGGCATCCATGGCTGCTGCGGCTTCCAACATCTTCCCGCTCCAACATTGGCACCTCACCCACGGAGTGCGGGTGGCTCTGCATCCCTCATGGACCCCATGGACTGCAGGGGGGACACCCCTCCTCACCATGGGCTCACCATGGCTTGCAGAGGAAATCTCAGCTCCAGAGCCTAGAGCACTTCCTTCCCCTCCTTCTCCACTGACCTTGGTGTCTCCATGTTGTTTTCCCTCACATGTTCTCACATCCTCCTCCTTCTCTAACTAAAGGCAGCTGCGTGCACACTTCATTTTGATTTTTCCTTAAATATGTCATCACAGAGGTGTAACCAACCTTTCTAATTGGCCCAAACATGGCCAGTGGCATGTCCATCATCTTCAGAGCTGTCAGAGATTGGCTCTGCTGGAAATGGTGAAGAATTCCAGAAGCTTCTCACAGAAGCCATCTTTATGGCCCCCTCCCCACTACTAAAACCACAACAACAGAAAAATTCTAAATGATCCTAAAAATTTGGTACCTTGCAGGTCATTTGGATGAGTATCTTGCTTAAAAGTACTGCTTAATCACCTACAGACTATAGCCTCTAACATTCAAGAAAAAATATAAGGAGAAGGATGTATAAATAAGGGAGCATTACTGTGTGAGAAACTGTCTTGATATGAATGTAAAAGAAAAAAGAATCTCACCAGATCCATCTGTTCAGGAGAAGACAAAGAGAAGGAGGCTCTGACATAAGAACTGGGCTCTGAACTATCAATATTGAATGCTCCTCCAGGAACCAGTAATACCTATGAAAAATTGAGTAACCACACAGTTATTGCCACTTCTACACTTTTAAAACACTATGTTAAATTAAATTTAAGAAGGCACAGTGCTTACATACTTGTATCAGAACATGGTGTAATATACTCTTTTCTTCAAAATGAGGAGACAAAAATGTGCAACCTGTCACCAGACTTTTCATGATAAAACCAAAGGGTCTTAGGTTTTGGTTACCAGGTCTGTCTTATATCATCACAATGCTTAGAAGCACCTTGTAGCTTGCTCAGTACACAGTGTTGGGTCTCATAAATTGGAGAAATAAAACCAAACTTAATTTCTCTCATTAAAAAAATTTGGTGAACAGCCATCATATATATAGGTACATATATTAATATTATATATATGTCATATACAATGACATATTGTACCATATGTTTTATTGGTTTCAATTTAACTGATTAAATACCAGCATCTGAATAGAGTAATGAAAATATTTTGTTAATGAGTAACTATGCCACAGTGCCTGACTTGCAGACCTAATGATGGTGCACAGCCAAGTTCCTCTGCTTTTTTATATGTGCACGTGTGGATAGATACATATATTTTATCCCTCCCTTTTTTCATTTTAAGATCATAAGTCATTAAATCATATGTCATACTTCTTTCTTCAGAGCCTTCTCCATTATCAGCTGCTGCATATCAGAAATACCCTTAATTTTGATCCATAAGAACATGCCAGCAGCAGGAGGGTACCATTCTGCCAAGTCTGGAGAAAGAGAGAGAGAGAGAGAAAATGGAACCAAGGAAGAAACTTATGCCCCACTTTTAATGGATACATCACAGATTCAGTGAAGTTTTGGATCTGCTGATACAAACATTATTATCACTATTGCTATAGTGATTTTTTATATCTTCTTTTAAATTAAGATCACTATTTCAGAGGGTTTTTTTAAAGACAGAGATTTTAAACATCAAAAGTACAAGAACATAATGAAGTGAAATACATGCTCGTTGTAAAATTGCTTTAGATAGTAATGTGGTGAGCTTTTTTCATCACCATTTATCTCCCTGTTCTACCAGAAAGCACAAAAATACAGCAATAGACAATTTGTCCTAAGCTTCATATTAAATGTAATTGATTTGCTTATAATGCTTATCTGTCATTTCAGTCAAGAGATGAACTTAAGTGATTTTTCTTGAGCACAAAGATGATAAATAGCTAGAAAAAAAAATGTAAGTGATTATCTGTGTTGCACTCTGACCTTTTAACCACTCATCAGCAGCAGTGAGCATTGCATCCCGCTGGATCCTGTAGAAGTCCACCACTCTGAAAGCAAATTATTAATTGAAAGTCATGAACTCATATAATTTCAGAGCCCATTTGTTTCTGAAGGCAGAAACAAAGCTTTTCTACTTGAACAACCCAAGTGCACGTTTAATAGAAATATAAGCATATCCTAGGTGGGCACAACAGTGTACTGTGTGTATAAAACTTTATATATGTATCCAAGAAGTCTTTACTGCTTCAGTGCATCTCCAACAAAGCACTGATCAACCAGAGAGAGGAAGGCCCTGTGTGGCTGCTTCCTCAGCTTTACACATAGCACAGAAACCTTTCATATATTACATCTATTCTGTCTGTTACAGCAGTAGATACAACTCCTGTTAACTCTATTTACTGCACAAAGCACACACACTGAAGAAAATTAGGGATTTAAAGAGACACAAAAGCACAGACTCGATATTTGTGCATTTGGGTTGAATTTGTGTAACAGGTACACATGGAAATAGCATTTGACAAGGTAAAAAGCAAATCATATGATAAACCTATCATAACTATTTGACAGCTTCCCCTTTTCTAAACCTTTGAACTTATCTCCCTCATCTTTTAAGTAAAACTTCCAAATAATTTAATCTCTTCCTGGGAAAAATGACCCTAACCCAAGTTTCACCATGGACAAGTCATGTGCAGTGGCTTTGTTGACATAAAATGACACAACTATGCAATGGAAGACACAAGAGAAATGCCTGATGCTGAGTTCATAATTCAGATGCAAATGTGTTCCCATGTCTTGAGAACAACAACCTTAGTAATTTGCATGATTTACGTATTTTTACATTTGTATTTTTAAAAACACTCTCTGAACAGCTTTGATTTCTGGATGTATTTTATTACACCTGATTCACAAACCCCAATGCCTTCAGAGACTTATATAGTTTTGGGGCTCGGCTATATCTCTTCTTACATTCTGTATAAAATGGTAAATCTCCTGTATGCAGTTTTTACCAAAATTGCAAATTCTGTTACAAAGTTTTAACCTCTTACCATTTTAATTACATGTTGAAATTATAACCATTAGTAAGACAAAACTTCCCCAAAAATGTAGCTGCACCAAAAAGCACACCAACTTTGACTCAAAAGCCTGATCTAACACCTCACCCTTGTACAAATGAAATCAATTGGAAGAGATTCCACTCAGCAGTGGGGCTTCATAAATAAGGTTATAAAGCATTGCAGCTGCCCCACTGCAGCCCTGTTTTCATTAGTTCAAGCAGAAGAACAGGCTTTGGGGTTGAGTGAGGCTGCCTTTTGACCTACAAGAAAGAGGTAAGTGAAAAGATGTGTTTGGGATTTATTTTTTTGGAACTACTGAAAGTTGAGCTAAAGCGTGGTCCAAGTTTCTCGCTAAGACTTATGTTCCTAAATCTTAAAACAAGACAAAGCTAGGGCTGGTGTGTCTGGTTTGGTTCTTTTTTCAAATATTGCTGTTTACAGTATGAACATCAGGGGACAGAAGTGGCTGTTACAATGAGATGTAAGAACTTTTTGCATTCTTTGCTCATGTTTCTGTTACAGGCCTTTGTAGAGTGTATCACACTCCCACTGAAGTGGGAAGCTTGGGGCTCTAATGATATCCAAGTAGAGCATATAAAATGAGATCAAAAGAAACTGTGCTCCTCCTGCATAATAAATGAATACCAAATGTGTGTCAGTCAGTATGCAAGAAATGCCTTGTGAGTTAGATGGTAGCCCAGTGCCCTCTCTCCAACAGTGAGAGGCAATGTTTAGTGTGTGTAGATGAACCTCACTATTTTTCCATCAGTATCCACAATCAGGAGATCAAGGATGGCAAGAGTGTGAATTCTTGCTAACTTGGTGAGGCAAGAACTCTCTTTATAGAGGTTATGCCGACTCTCTCAATGGATTCTGTGCTCAGAGATATTAGCTTTTACTATAGACCACAACTCTTCAGCAGGGATCAAAACTTCATTCACTGGCTTGAAGCTTCCAGGATCTTCTCAATTCCCTTCAGATGGGAGCTGCATAATGTTTGTGCCAGTGGACTGGTGGATTGTCTGCCTGGAGTGGTAGGTGACATGCCCTGACCTGCTTGTCTGCAACTTCACACTGCTTCTCTTCAGGGCTCCTGTGTGAACCCAACAGTCTTGGTGCCCTGCCTTATCTACTTGGCCTAATACTGGTGCACCTCCCCTGACCTGTTTACTACAAAGAATGTTTGATGTAAGTAACAAGATGATGGGATTCAGCATATGACATAACCCTACCTGTCTATATGCTCCAAGAAGCCCTTTTGTCCCCATTGCTGAAGCAGCTGTGATATCATAATCTAAAGGAATAAAACATATCATCAATACCATTTTTTAAACAGGACTGTTCCACAATCACCAAAAGATCCATAGCCAGATGCATTATTTAACATTCCCCAGATGTGACATTGCACGTGGTATCTCTTGGAGCCCTTTATAAATAGAGGTGCCAAGGGTAACAGGTCATTATAGTCCATGTTACTGGTGTCTCCAAGGATCATGGCAGCATTCGGAAGTTGGGATGGGAGGAGGGAAAAATGGAGGAAGAGCTAAATATGATAACTAGGGGGAAAGAGGAAGGCAATGTATATTGCTTTACCTTCCTGTCCACATCAGCCTTTCTGCTTTAATAGTGCCTCTGTGATGAACTAAGGGAGCTGGAAGATGGAAGCCATATTTAGATGTGTTCCATGTCTCCTTTCCTTATTACTAATCATAAAGGGGCTGTAGTTGGAAGCTTGCTTTGAGATGTCTTTGTGGGCTGCCAGTATTGTTTTAATTGAAAAACAGAATTAAAAAATAATAAATGAGTGTTTCTTCCATGCTATGCTTCACATCGAGGTTTTTCAAATGACCCTACCAGGAAGAGATAAAGTATTTCAAACCTTGGTTCTTGAAATCTGAGGGTTAAGGGATACCAGCTGTACTATCCATGCACTGAAACAACCCTCTAGTTCTGGTTCTAAATTCTATGGTGGTCTCTCTTTCTTGGGCAGAATTTAAAATGAATGTGCATAAACAAAACTGCAAAAGTGCACAGCAACTGTGAATGTACAAAGCTGTTTGCTTGTGGTTTCTGATAACTTGGAATATGTTGTCTTCTCTAAATACAATTCATTGGGTGGTTTGGTACTTGCCTGTGTGAATGTGCTGGTGTGCATTGTTGACACCTGGATGTGTAGAACAACTCTGTCGATGAGAGGCTTGGGACCCGTCAGAAAACCTATCCTTAAACTAGAAACCAACCAAACAAAAAGTTACTACAGAAATGCAATGTGTTAATACTTTGTCTGACTTGTATGTGGGAAAACATGCAACCATTTTATTGATCGCGTAAGGCTCTCATGCATTCACATTTATCTGTATCTTAACACTACCCTCAGTTTATACAGTTTAGAAACTGAGTATCAAAGTAATGAAATAAAAACATTTAAGAGGTTTTAATACCTATAGTAGCTTTTAAGTTATGAGGCTTCAGGACAAAATCTGTGTTTGTAAACTGTCCTCTGCAACCATAAAGATTATGTGAATCAAAGGAAAGGAAAGACAGGTTTTCCCATAATGAAAAATCAGGAATGCTCAGGCTTTAGGACAAACAGGTAAGAAGTGGCAATCAGCTTTAGTCTTTCACTTCCTTTCAGTACTGCAGAAGGAATGGAATTTAGATTGATAAACTAGTTCGTTATTTATGCTTCAATTCTTATTACCCATCTTTACTGATTGACTGAAGTTTTTATTTGAAGAAAAATGGAACCAATAAGCTCATATGAGTCTTTGGCAAAGACGATATTGTGTCACGACATTTTGCAGTGTCACTTCTGAAAATGCAATCACACTTAGCATTATGCTGTCTCCCCACTTCCTCTAGGATAGGTTATAATCCACCAGCTGCCAATGCAGAATTCACATTAATTTTTTATATCTATTAGGATAACAGACAAAAGCAAGTTAAAAATCAAATACGTTGACTTGTGTGAAATGGAAGACAGTCAAATTAGTTTTTGTCAGGCAGGTGGAAACAACCTGAAAGAACTGGAAGGTGAGATATCAGTATAACCCCATGAACAGTTTGTGAAGAGTGATTGTTTCTTTACTGTATTAAAAGTTCAGGGAACTTGCAGGAATGGTAAGAGATAGATAAACAGGAAAATAGAAAAGAACAGAGAAAAGCTCCTAAGAGTTCCAGGAACAGAGCTGGAATCCAGCATCTGTCTTTCTCCCTAGATAGTGCCTGTGAGAATGGGCTGCCTGGGGAGAGAGGCTTAACTATCTGCATCAAAAGAGAAACAGAACCTTAAGTTAAATGACTGCTAAAAGATGACATGAAAAGTGAGTAGACTGCAAAAAGCTGTTGATTCAGAAGTTCATTCCAGAAGTAGATAGTTATTAAATGAGAAAAAACTCTGCCATGTCTCATCACTTCGTATGAAGTCTTGTGCCTTAACTGAATAGGCAATGCTAAGTGGTCTGCAGCTGGCCTTACCCAGATGAGAGAATTTTAGAGAAAGAGTCGGTCCTGATAACTCGGCCATCCACATCCATTGAGAGGAAAGTTGGAGCCCATGGCTTGGAATAAAAAATAAAAAATAAAATTCAAGGTGCTAGTAAGGATTATAATGGAATTATTTTCTTTAGTATGAAGACACAATTCATTGCTCCAATGTGTATTCCAAGCAAAACATTGCAGTAACTTGCTGACAAATGATTGTTTAGCTCAACTTTCTGAGATGTGATTACAACATTCTGTGGAAGTCTTCAAGAAATCAGCTGTTATTTTTTGGTGCTTACTTAGCCCACAGTTCAGCATACAAGTGTTCAGTTTAAGCATTGGTATGATGCCATAAGAACTACAGAGAAATAATGATTTTTTTCCCAAGATTTCTTTGTGGAGTAAAAAGGTACTGCAATTTCAAAATGGAGCCTTGTAGCTTTTTGCTTTGCTATATTAAAAAATGAAGTCAGAAGAAATGACCAAATTGTGAAGATCTGAGTTCAGCATACGTTTTCCTTATCAAGAATTCTGTTTTTACACCTTCTCCCCTACATTTTCTAAAAGAGCTACACAATACTATTCAATGAGTAAGTGAAGCAGTCTTATTGCCTCCTTCCATAAAAACATATTTCAAAAGAGAAGATGCTGATCTTTATCTCCTACCAATGTTTTACTGCTTTATAAGACCGGTTTGGATTTCTGAAGTTAGTTACTTTTAAAGAATGCGCAATTGTAGATTCATGTATGAAATTGGTGGAACAATTACATGAAGAAGGGAAGCTGCCTATCCAGTACCACTATCTGTGGTACCTGGGAGAACTCCTGGATTCTCCAAAAGGCAAAGGGATAAAAATGGGGTATAGTAGATGGGAAGTAGGCAGTCTTCTGCTGAATGAAAGAAGAGACAGGGAGAAAGGAGCATTAAGAGGCTGCAAATTTCAAGGGCTGCTTCAGTGACATACTTGCTTTGCTCTGAGTGCAAAGTCTTCATAATTTTCTGATTACTGAAGGAAACTGTATCCTGTATGAGGCTTGAGGAATTTGAACCACTGACTAACAGGACATAAAATACCACAAAGGGGAAAGTGACTGAAAGGAGCACACACTGTGAGGCCTACAACTCCTTGGTAGGACATAAAGAAGGGGTGTGCAGGAAGGTCCAGGGCTCAAATCTCAGTTCTCTCCTGAAACCTTAGTTTCTTCCCAGAAAATAAGGTGCTGCTAAGGATTATGGAAGACAAATTACCTTTTCAAATTGAAGAAAGTAGTAAGGATCGTCTTCTATTATGAGAAAATCATATTTTCTTGCAAGCTAAAGAAATGAATAATAAGTAACAAAATTAATAGAAGTTAAAGAAATGGCAAATTCAATCAGGTTTTTTCTAACCTGTACCATATTATGATTCTATTGATTATAGAATTTTATATATATATATAATTTTATATAATGAATGATTATAGAATCATTCATTTTATAGAAGCCCCCATCATAAGAAGCCTTCAAGTGCCCAGTTTGGATATCAAAAAATTATAAGAGTAATTATGGTACCTGTAGTACAAGGACCCACGTATGCAACTGAAGCTCTGTTCCATGTGGCATTCAAACTATGCAGGTAATGTGCAATAAGTCCTGTTAGAAACCCATGGCAAAGGTACCAGCCACCAATGGGCTACCATTGAAAAACAGATTATCTAATGCATAGTCTACCTCTGGAGAGTTGTCCTGAAAGAGATTCTGCTAGAAACAAGTCCTAAGAGGAATGTCTACTGGACCAGTAATAGGCCCAAATACCACACATGGGATACGCTCAACTGAAACAAAACTGAAATTTATCTATTTCCACCACAAGGGTCACAAGGCCACAGCTCCATACCTGGTAAATCTCCTTCTTGCGCTCTGTGGTCAGTGAGTTGCCAGTTGGATTGCATCCATTTGGAATAGTGTACAGGAATTTGGGGAGGTGATGGCTACGATTTTTTACATCCTCTGGGCTCCAAGCAGACAGAATTTCTTTTAAAGCTTTTGGAATAATGCCATGTTGGTCACTAGGAATATTAATTATATTACAACCCAAGGGTCTCAGCTGTTGACAGAAGGAACAAAACTGTCATAATTGTGTAATTCAAAGGTCTTTCTTTTGTCATTGGCATTGTAAAATTTCATTAAAACAAAGTTTTTCTTTTTGATTTTATAGCTATCTTGAGCTCCATTTGCTCATGAGTCAAATAAAAGTTTGCCCAAATTTGCTGTAAGGCTTGTCAAACTTACCACATTATTCTTTATTGTCCTACTAAGCCAACTTAGAAGAAATAGGTAACTCCTATGGTCAACTACTGCTCTTCTCTAGGAAATCAGATTTGGTTTTTCAAGCGGAAAGGGATTTTGTACCTGAACTGTTCTCTCAGGACTCCTCATGCTCTCACCACAAACAGTTAAGGTCACAGCACTTTTGTTTTCTACTGACAATTTACACTCTACTTTGGTGGAAATGCCAGAGCTTTAAGCTACTCTTCACTGACAAAGGGCAAAGAATCTGTTCTCAATAGATATATTCAGCAATACAAAGGAGAATGAAATGATGCTACTGCAGTGACATGTTGACAGCAGTATGAAAAAATATAGGTAAAATACCAGTGAAAAAGCTTGCTGTCTCTCCTCTGTGGAATTTCAATTTGTACCATGTAGTGCTCTGCATTGTTAAGTAAAACTGCAAGCTGCTGCATTGTCAAAATACATTCCAAACAAAGTGCAGCTGATTAGACTATATATTCAAATTTAAGAGAGCAAACAATAAAAATTTATTGTCATGTAAGGGGGAACAACTGAATTCTAACCCTTCTTGCAGCTCTTATGCATTTTGAGATGACATTGAATTTTATACTGATTAAGCTACTTTTCAGAAGTAAACTTTGCTGCTTTTGTATAGTTCTCACTAATTCATATCTTCATACTCATATATAGATACTTCAGGCCTATTCCAATATTATACTATTTATAGCTATCATATAATTTGACCATGAAATACTTCAGGTAAATGTGCTGAGGTATTAACACACCCACTTGTTATAAATTTAATTCAACCAAACTAGGTCCTGATGTCTTTCTTTCCAGTCCCAGATGTGATTTTAGCCCTTGAATGAATTAGTATTTGGAAGAGGGACTTCGAATAGCTTTTACAGAACTTTTAGTAGAAAACCTTCTATGAGTTAAGATTTATGAACTTAAATGGTTGAACACTAAAATCTTGAGTCTTAGATATGTTTTTATGGCAAATACAGTGTTTGTAAGACTGCAGATCAGGCACTGAACTGCTGTTTAGTTCAAATGTAACATTCACAATGTTTTGTAGCTAAAGAATACATACAGCTGCTAGTGTCCCAGAGTATGTGGGTGCATCCAAAAGGACGTTGTCTCCAGGATTAATGAGCATTTCGAACACCTGCAAAAGAAAAGATTCTATTTTAAAGGTTGTTTCATTTTTGTACATGTGCTTCATACTTTTGACTTCTTAGTGGGATTAAAAATCTTGATTAGATACTAGCAATTCTCCAACCAGACATTATTAGATAGACAGCAATTCCCTATCCTGTCTGTAAGAAAGGCAATGAACAGATTAAAAATCTGCTTTAGAGCCAAATTAAGATAGTTTATTAACTAAAGAATACCAACTTGACATCAAAAGACAGTGCTCTGAAGCACTGTTTCTATTGCATTGGTTACAGAAAGGATCAACTAAACAGCAGTGAGAGTGGACTTGAAAGGGTAATTATTTCAGGAAGTAAAAACCCCCAAAAATCAGGAAGTAAAAAAAGGAAGAAACATTTAGAATAGAGTTATGGTAATGCACCTATGCACTTATTATTGCGCTACTTGAGTAACGTGAAATGTTACCTTACAGCATATTTTCTACACAGGCTCTTTGGTTACCTGAACTTTCATGCAGTCCTGGCGGTCTACAATGCCACTCCAATTTTATTTAATTTCCCTTATCTGGTATTGGTGATACTGTCAGACGTGCATTTAATAAAGTGCCCTGCATATAGCTATAGAAGACAGTTAATGCTGAACACAGCAGAACTGATGGGAGAACAAACATCTCTCTGAATGAAATGCTTGTAACATACGTATCTGTTGGTCTTACTTTACACAAGCCTTCCTGGCTGCCAGTTGTGACACACACTTCCATCTGTCCTTGCTCAGGACTGTAATTGGCTGTGGGGGGATCGTGGAGGTTCCGCTGGAGATCTTTGACCCAAGACAACAGCTCTGGAATCCTGAAACATGAATAAGAAGGTGTATCTAACACCTTATATAGGCCAAAGCTAGGCTGTTCCTCTAAATCCCTGTCAAATCTAGGATGTAGTCCTGAGTCTGATTTCAGCTGTCACACAGATACACTTAGATGCAATTGTTATGACTGCATTATCAAATTAAGAAAATGAGATGGGCATCCGTGGTCCATACACCAAATTATCATACTGAAATCTGGGCAGAAATTATTTGCCAAGGATAACAGGGTGGAAGCTGAACAATATCCACTCTTAGAAATGATCATTCTGTACTTGAACGTGGCAGTGTGACAAAGCTCTTAATGCTGCTAATAATCGGCTGCAGATTACAAGCATTTCTAAAATGTGTTTTCCACAAAATGTCTTAAGATCTTGTAGGATGTTCACAAAAGGCTGGGTTCATTTAAATATTAATAAAAGTCTTAACTGATGCCCCATGTGTGTCCGGAGGTACTCAAGTATTTTTGCAAACCTGTTCCCACCTGACTCAGTGCTGTCTGCTAGGCAGTTTACACGAGCACTAAAGTAATGTAATGATACACAATTTTTGTACCAAAAACGACAATTCTATAAATACCTCCACTCAACTACCACAAGTTGTACATACTGACTTTAGTATATGGTGCCAAATGAAAAGAAATACTCCAAAACATAGAAACTATGTATTGTAATGCAGTATCTTTTAAATAATATCTGATTCGGGAGTCTGGATTCTCAAATACTACCAGCTAGGAAATGCTCTGGCTTGAGAATTACTAGGATTAGGGTTTTAGGTGATTTTTTCTTTTTATATTATTAATTGCAAAATTTTTCACTTAAACTGAAATGTAAACAGTGAGGCAAATTGAAAAAAACCATGGGTTTTGGAAAGAACCTATTTTTTGGAAAAAGGGGTTTATGAACAGGTTTAAAAAACACAGGTGACTTAATGCAATAATAAAGGATTTTACGATCCTTAGCTTCTGGTATCTTGAAGTGCAAGCAGCTGTGACAGATACCCCGCTGAGGCTGAGTACTGGAGAGCTCTCTTCATCAGATCTTCCCCAATCTCAATAGGAGTTCCATGTCCAATGTCAACAGTTGCCCTCTTGAATGGAAAAACATTAGGATTTGGTGCCCCTCCAGCCAGAGAGATGAGAGATGGAGGAGACTTCTGCATTAATTCAGCTAGAGAAAAAGGAAAACACCTTGGTTACAATTTTATTATTACAACGGTGATCATATCCTTTAATCAATATTCAATACTGGTCCAGAGAACTTGTTCTGTTTTCAATTTACTTGTTCATGAATTCAAAAGGGTAACTCTTCCTAAACTCAACTTTCTGCTTGGATAATGTAGGTGTTTGTGGGGAACAGGGAGGGAGATACTGTTAGGACAGACTAAAACAAAAAAAAATAATTTTAAGTTAATAAAGCTATTTGTAATTTCTGGACTGTTCTACTATTATAAAAACTTGCATGACTGATGTCTTTTGAGCTTCAAGAATTTAAAATCTTAATGATCTTCTGTTTAGACTAACTTGAAATGACTGGCTTTGTTTTTTGTTCTGTTTTTCATTCAGTCTCACTTCAGCTGATCTGGCAGCCACACTGACACATGATTACAGCTTTTCTATAAGGGAGTGGAAATGTTTCTAGCAGCCCAGTTTTAGTGGCGGAGGCCCTGTGTAAGTAATTTGGTATGAAGAAAATCTTAATTCCTGCTTCTAAGTCACAGTTTCACAATCATTTAGATCCAATCTATGCAGTGCAGACTGGACCTTAATCCAGCAAGGGCACTTGATTGCTTTAAATCTAACAACTCAAACTATGGCATTCATGCTGGCTTGACAGTTTTACATCAGATATGAGAGGACAGGTGACACCAGATCTGGCTTAAAAGCAGCCTGTTACCGAGTTTATTTTCCAGTACTTATTAGCAGACTTGACCATGGGGAGTTAATTCTTATCAGTTATTTCACCAATATGGGTTATTTGACTTTGGGCCTGGTAAAGAGAGATTTACTTTGTCATCAAAACTGCAGGCTCAATGTGTTTTCTGCAGGAAATGTGCTACTTAGTATTTTTGTTATGAGGCATATCAATGTATCATTTGAAAAAGAAACTGCCTAGAGTGAATTACTCGACTTAGCTGTACCTGTATGAAGCATTTGAAGCAGAGTAGCAAATGCCAGCCCCTTACCAAAAGGGGAAATTGACCCCTGAAGGCTTAATTAGTGATGTATGTCTCATGCTGGGATTCTGTCAGGTTTCTGTAGGTTTCAACTGAGTAAACAAGCAGGCAGTTAAGAACTTCTGTCTGTCACATGGAAGACCGTGTAACGTGGTAGCCTAAAGACAGATTAATATGGAGAAGGAAAGTGTAATACTGAGGGGGTGGGGGTGGTGAGGCACTTATGGACATGAACAGGATACAGGAAAACGAGGGGGATGGAAACATGCTGGGACTGAATTTCAAGTCGTTAGCAGTTGCTTGTTCCTGGACACACAGCATAAACTCAGTTTCAAACTGTGCCAAAAGCCCTGGTGCAGAGACTTTTCAGACACTTGTTAAAGTGATAATCCTAATTTGTCTGTCTGGATGGGTTTCTGAAATGGTTCAAGGCTATTCACTTTATTTTTCTTTATACCTGCTTGGCATCTCCGCATGACAAAAGTCAAGTTATCTGGCCTTGCTTGTCAATTTACAGCATGGTTTTCTTTCAAACCTTTTCAAGTCTTAAGCCACGATACCCCAGCACAGACCAGAACACAGAATGATACTTTCAGAGAAACTGGGAAGAAAGGACATGTACTCACTCAGCAGTCTTATTGGAGATGCTTTTCTTGCTGCACTCACAGTGGTGATGAACCTAGAGTAATTCATATCTATGGAGAAAGAGTAATTAGTTGGACATGAAGCTAATAAAGGGAGTAAGAACTGCAGTGTGCTTTTGGTATGTGCATCTCCCACAAGTAATGCTTTCGATCTGGGTAATTTGTAGTATGCCAGTGAACAGAAAAAAGCCCTTTCCCCCTCCCTTTACTGTCAGCTCTGGAGTTTTAAAGGCAAATTACAAATTTGAAGGATGGATCTTAAACAACCATCAGCTCTTTTTTATTTAATGAGAATCCAGCTTTATTTAGCTGAATTAAGCACTGCATTTGAAGTGCTTGTAGGATTGCAGACCATCATTATGAGTCACAACACTTGTCAAGTTAGAGGTGGTGGTGGTTTTTTTTTGGAAAGGATAATTAAGAACGTCTTTCAAATGTATCTGATGAGTGTTGTCTCTCCTTTTCGCTGGTGCCCACAGAGATTCAGTGGATAGTGAACTACAGTCCAGCAGGAAGCCCAAAGGCCTGGAAAGGACACAAGAAAGGATCTCCTTCGACGGGAAGGAAAGCACGGAAATGAAATGAAAGGGCAAAGAGCAGCCACAGCAACACGCATTTGCCGGCACTTACTAGAAACACTCTACCGAGCCAGGCCGCTTTGAAACAACATCTCGTGCTTTCCAAAAATACCTCCCTTAAATTCGCTGCCCCTCCAGCCCGGCACAGGCGCTGTGGCTGTCCGTACACAAGGGCGGGCTGGGGCTATGTTTTAAGGGATAGCTGAGCAGCGCTTCTCCGCCCTCCCCGAGGCGATTCCGAGACAGCCCCCTGCTGCCCACCCCCAGTCCTCCGGAGGGGGCACGGAGCCCTCAGGGCCATCCCGAGCGCACGACCGGCGCCGTCCCGCTGTCCCGAGCGTTCGGCGGCGGCCGCGGGCACCTACCGGCGGAGAGCGCGGAGCCGGCGGCCGGGCAGCGCGGNGCTGCCGCCTGCGCGCTGCGGGCGGCTCGGCAGCGAGTGGCGGCGCGGGCCCGGAAGCGCTTCTGTGCGGGTCCGTGCGAAAGCCCGAAAACGAGAGGCTCCCTCCCCGGTTCCGTCTGTGTAGTGCCCGCGAAGCGAGGGCTAGAGCCCGATAGTGCGGGGAGAGGCGGGGGCAGCCGGGCAGGGGCACCATCGGGGGCTGGGCAGCCCCGGGTGTGGCCAGGGCCCACCCGCCCGGCAGCAGCGGGGCGAAGCAGAGGCTGGCGGTGGGGGAAAACGGAGAAAAATCACAGAATATTTTGGCTTGGAGGGGACCTTCAAGATGATCTGATTCCAACGCCCCTGCCACGAGCAAGGATACCTTCCCCTAGACCAGGTTGCTCAGAGCTCCATCCAGCTTGGCGTTGAACACTTTCAGGGATGGGGCATCCACAACTTCTCTGGGAAACCTGTGGCAGTGTCTCACCACCCTCACAGTTAAGAATTTCTCCCTAGTATCCACTCTAAACCTACCCTCTCTCAGTTTGAAGCCATTCCCCTTTGGCAATTGTAAAAAGTCTCTCTCCAGCTCTCTTGTAGCCCCTTCTGGGTATTGGAAGGTGCTCTAAGGTCTCCCTGGAGTCTTCAGGCTGAACAACCCCAATTCTCTGACTGTCTTCATAGAAGAGGTGCTCCAGCCTTCATGGCTCTCCTTTGCACTTGCTTTGTCAGGTCAATATCTTTCCTGTGCTGGGAGCACTCTGGGTGGGAGGTCTCGTAAGAGTGGAGTAGAGGGGCAGAATCAGCTCCCTTGTAATGGTAATAGTCACACTTACACTTTAATCAATTTTATGATTTCTGCTAAAGGTTTTGCTCAAAAACGGAAGCAGTATTTTATTTAAAATTTGAAGTGGGACATCTGTAAGTAATTTTTTTCCCCTACAGATGAGTAAGATCAGTGGAAGGAAAAGCAGGATGGTGGTGTGACATGTCCCTCCTTCCTGGGTGTCACACGCTGTTGCTCCTGCAACACATGTAACTGGTGTTATAGCTGCTGCTGCTTAGAAAGGTGCAGAGACACAGTGTTGTTTTCTAGTCATGGCTTTGACTTCAGCACTTTGGGGTTGCCACGGCCCTTGCTCCTGAGTGTAAAATGCTTGATAGCTAATGCTTCTTTTGGGGGCTTTGCAGGCTGCTTGAGTGCTGCAAAGTCCGCCGTTATCCAGTGCTTTGGTCAGATAAGCTTTCTTGACTGCCGCTATCGGCTGCCTTATTTTACCTCGCTTATCTCTGTACCTAGCTTGTGCTTTGCAGTGAGAACAGAAATCCCCGATGGTAATTTGAAGCAGGTAGAAATAAAGAAGAGAGAACGGACCCTCTGTAGCTTTACCAGACTTTTAATGGTGTTCTTTTCTTCAGGATACGTGCTACCAGAGGGACCCCGACAGGCTCGTTACACAGACTTTTATAGGAAAGGTGAAGGGAGTGGTGATAAGGTGGGTCCAAGGTTCTTAACAAATCACGAATTGACATGGGGTGACAGCTTTCCAATGAGTCTTGGGCAAGGGTGGAACATATTTGCATCAACCTATGAACTTTACAGAACAGTAGAACTTTCTGGCAACTGCTGAATAGTAAAACCATATGATGAATACTAAAATAACAGAGGTGGAACTGAGTCTATGATTGACAGCATTAGAACGTGGCAGCTAGGGGTTTCCCCCTCGCCCACTGCCACAGATGGGGGTCTGGGTGTAAAGTAGTCTGGAAAAAAACAGTTCAAGAACATGTAAAATCAGCTGTGCTTTGCAGCATATAGGTCTTTGTAGTTGGAGGAAGGAGAGTAAAAATACTGGATGGGATGAGCATTGGGGCATTTCTAGGCTTTAATTCAGTAAACCACCAGGCCTTACGGTGCCCAGTGCTCAAAGCATGTCTTAATTGGAACCTTCCAAAACTTACTGAAGGCAAAGCTGAGGTATGAGAGCAAAATGTCTCTGGAAAAAAAGATAAGGTGCCTTAACAAAATACCTTTTTCTCCTCCCCCTACTTCTTTAATTTGGGTGACTTTATGCAGTATTTGGATCTGCTTCATAATTAGATGGAGGAGGTTGAAATAGAAATGGAGTTCCTGTCAAACTTGTGATGCAGTCAGGAAGGATTGTTTACTTAGCTGGTGTGTGAATGCTCTTACACTGACAATCAAATTTTATTAATAGCTTTAATGATCTGAAAAATTTATAATTTAGGTAATTGCCTTCTAATAGTGTGATGTTCAGACAAAAATAAAAGAAGGGTATATAAATGTGAAATAACAAGTAAAGAGATATCAAACTTCTGTGGGGTTCTGTCTGTGAAAGACTGATTGAATTTGAACTGCTTTTTGTGTAATTCTGTTTTTTCATTTCCTGGCTGTCAGTGTTGCAGTTTGTGACACAGACCAAAATACAGAGAAAGTAAAGGGAAGGTTTTCCATTTTGCATTTATTTTTTGTGGGCTTTGTCTGGTCTCTTAGCCAATTATGGTGTCATCCTATTGAAACAAATTTTAAAAAAAATAATCAGTATACAATTGTTTGGATGTTTATCCCAGCTGGATTCATCTGGCAGTTCTCTGTTTATATTCCTTAGCAACCACAAGTCGAGTGCTCTGTTTTACTACTGTGTAAGAAGTTCTGTCTTTGCTGTCTTTGTTTATTACGTGCACACTTAGAACAATGATGATTTGGTGCAAGTCTTGCATAATTCATGATGCATCGGTAAGGTCTACATGTGGTTGTTGTTAATGTCTCCTGTTGTCTGAAACTGTACTATCTCTTTCTAAACTTGCTACGTGCTGTGTCCACGTATGTGTTACAAACCCCAAACAGCAAACAGAACAAAAAAGCCTAAGGCAATTTCGTTTAAGAAGAACAGGGAGATTAGGTAAATATTGTTACTTCTCTGTTTCCTTCTCCCCTAAGAACTTCAGGGTGTTTCTTTAAAGAGGACAAAGGATTGAGACAATAAACACAAAAATTTACCTGAGTTGCTGTTTTTTGCAACTGTATCAACAAAGTGTAACTCTCTCCAAGCCGCACTATAGCCCGGGATACTGCGCACTTTTAAGTTTTATAGCACGTTTATTCTGTAATGTTCAAGAGCCCTGTTTGAAGCAATCGTTTCACACGGTTAAATGAGAGTGTATGATAAACGTGGTGCTGTCTGCAGAGAACGGAACGGGGAGCAGAGCTGCTCCCGAAGGGCTAAGAGCTGGTGATCCAGGCGATCCTTGGTGGAGCCGGGTCCGCACCGGCACTCGGCGGCCGCAGGGTGGCGCGTCCGGACTGCGTGTCCCGGCTGCGAGCTCCAGCTCTGAAACAGGAATTCCTGCTAAAATAGTATTGGCACCTTTTATTCGGCTGTAATTTGTGGTTGTGATTAAGAGTCCTGCCTGAACAGCTTGGCTACCCGCGTTTCAGTCAGTGGGTTAAACTTCTGCCGGCAATGCTCCTTGCAGGTTGGGGACAACAGAACTGGCAAGTGGTGCTGTCAAATTAGCCTTACGATGTGAAGGTGGGAATTTTATCGCGAGGAATTTGAATGGCTGCCCATGAGAAAAATCGCATAAGACTGGAAAATGGAGAAGTGTGAGATCAGCCATTTTAAACATTAGAAGCAAATTGTTTTTGCCAAGGGCTGCTTTCCTCAGGAAAAATGCTGACTTTGGCAGCACTTTATGTTTGCAGAACACCCACTGTGTGCAGCAAGCCATCACTGGTGTGCAGTAGCCACTGAGATCAGGAAGACCTCAGCAATACAGAACAATTTTATATCTAGGGTGGGAACATGCACTGACACAATTACTGCAGCGTTCAGAAGTATCTGGTTTTCCTGTGGGAAGTTAAAACTGCAGGAGTGTGTTGACTCTGGGTCTGAAGACAGTTAGTGGAAGAGATTTGAAGTTAGTTGTCCTTTGGCTTGCAAATTACTTGAGTGATTTGCTGGCTTCTGTCTGTCTTTACTGTAAGCTCTTGTGAAAGTAACACGTCTATTCTTCCTTTATGTTGTGCCTCTTTCAGTGGGACCCTGATCTTGCTGGACCTAATCAGAGCTGCTGAAAAAGAAGCAGAATGCTGCCATTTGCTCCTTTCCCTCTCTGAGGCAACTGCATAGTAAAACATGTTTATAGTATCTTTAGCCAAGGTTTTAAAACTCGATGCATTTTTAAAATTGCAGAGGGCTTAGGGAAGAGTGAAGATTGATTCTCAAACAGTTACAAATCCTGCTGCCTATTCGAATAAAATTAAACAGCATCCTAGTCTCACCTGTATGCTTGTTGACCATCTCAGCGTTAGGAAGACATCCTGATGTGCTTTCTGCAGCTGTTCATGTTTTTACACACCCACATACCCTTTTCTTTTCTTTTTTTTGGTAATAGCTAGCTTCTTATTATGCTTCAGAGACTGTCAGATGAAAGTAACAGGACATCCATGATATTCATAATATTTGTAGCAGCTGTCAAATGCTTAGAGTGGAAGATGTGTGGCTCTGCAGAGTGACAGCTGTAGCTTGTATATGTTTGAAGCAGCCCTCTCTGCTTGAAGGGTGGTGGCACCCAGACATATAGCAGTCTTACTCTGATTGACATTGACAACCTTTTTTATTCTCCTTTTTTGTTTTTTCTTTTTGAGTGTACAAAGACTGTCATCATTGCTTCCATCTTTGCCTTTTTATCCAATCAAGTGAAGGGGATAGCACAGTATCTAGAACAACAGTCTTCTAGATATTTGAAGAAAACCTATGGAAAAGCTGACTTTCACACTAATATATTCCTCGAAAGCTTGTTCCAGAAGGTGTTCCTTTGATAGGATGTCTAATACACTGAGATGTTTGCCTTAGACATGCATCAGACATTCCTGTGCTTCAAAAAAAAAAAAAAAAAAAAAGGAGGACTGATATTTTTCAGATCACTTTGTCCATGCTATAGAAGCTGAAATTGGATGGAGGAAAGATCAATAATGTATCCAGTTAATATACTAACATAGAAATGAAATGAATCATAAGAAATGAAATGACTTCTCCTGACAATCTTGAGATAAACGCTGTTCCATAATACCTCAGCCTTGTCAATTTGAATTTATATTATAGGCAAACAGTTGCTGACGTGTGAACTCTATTGTGTAAATCTCCCAGGAAGCAGGTACTCACTATTATTTGCAACATACATTATTCCTGGGGCTCAACCTTTGCTATCCATTTTCATTTAGTGGAGGCAAAAGTGTTTTTCTCCCCTGGCCTTGCATGTTCCTCTGTTCCTTGCAAGGTCACATGTCTGTCTGGTGCAAGTGTGGCATAGAAAAAAGAATGATCCTAAAGGCAGAACAAGATAATGGAAAAGTGAAATTGTTGCTTCATTCTTGTCCTTACCTGGAGAAGATATGCTTCTCAGGCATGGTGACAACCGGTACCAGAGATGTTGTTTCTTTCTGTATTTTGAGTTTTGTCTATTCAACATGGAAATACTTGCTGGTTTTGTTTCTAGTTGTCTTCAAACTGATGAAGATACATTTTTATTAAAATTTGACCTTTTGTCATGAGAGTAAATTGGGCATTTATCTATTAAATTTTAATTTCTGGGCCTTGCTTTTATAAACATAAAACATAGTTCAGACTATTCTTCAGTATCCTACTGCAAACCAGATTTTACAATTCAGCAGTTGCAATACAATTATGCTTCTGTTCCATTAGGTTTTGTTCTTAAGAGATATGTTTCTTTATGTTCAAATCACATCTGTAGCAAAAAGAAAATTGTCACTTCTGAGAGCAGATGTCTACATGTGTTATCAGAGCAGGTGTGGATAAGTAAGACCCTCATATCAATCAGTCTTACAGTGCTTATCTGCCTGAAGTCATTACATGGCTCCAGAGATGATACAGAATTCCTAAAGCAGCCTGAAGGTACTTCTGTCACTCTAAACAGACAGGGAATCTGGGGAGATTGCCTGATGTAACCTTTGCCTTTGAAGAATGGAAATTTTCTCCTATGTTAGGTATCCCATAATATGCAGACTTAGCTTGATATGCTTCACAATTGTTACATGTAACTAGGACTCTTTAAAAAGTTTTGGAAAACTTTTTAAAAAAGTATATTTTTTATTTGTAGAGACTTATTACATGGACCAACTCCAACTCCTGCCTAACTTCCCTAGAGGCTTTTGTTCCAGTATGTTTTGTCATACTGTGTTACTGTGTTGGGCATATCATACTTCCCTTGTTGTTGGCCAATGCCTTTGAGATTCAAACCTAAAACAGATCAGAAGCTCCAGAAATTGCAGTCTGTCCTTTGATAAAAGGACTCTGTAATGTTGACAAGAACTTAATCTCTAAAAAAGGTTAAATGTTCTTCAGTGTCCTTGGAGAAAGAGAAAACTCTGTCTAGGCAGAAATGGAGAGAACTGAGAGTGTGAATGCCATTCATTTATGGGGTGCTTCAGGGGTATTTTGTCCTCTGACTGTCTCTCATTTTTGTCTTCCTTTTCTCTCTCTTAAATGGAAATATTCTCAGAACATGCTTGAAACTCAAGTTTCTTTTCTGTGGACAATTGCTACGTGTGGCTGCTCTTTCATAATGAAATTTCTAAATGCACTCTTGTTCTGATAATGCTCATTTGTTAATTCAGGTTGAAGCAAAGTCTGTTTTAATTATGGCATCTTTTTCTGCTCTGTAATCCTTATTCAAACAAATGCTGAGCCCTGCAATTCCAAGAGTGAAAAATATGCGTTGTTGTGCAGATTCTTGGGCTTCTTTCCATGCAGGTGGTCAAGGTGAACCTTCCTCATGAAATACATTCATATCTGCCTGAATGCTGAAGAGCTATGGAAGCTTTGAGCATCATCTGAATTTTTTTCTTCTCTTCCCTCTCAGAATCTTTATTCCTCAGACCCTTGTTTTTCTGTCATGCTTTCCTCTTGTACCTACAGCTTTGTCATTGATTCCTTGAAATTGTCTCATTTTAGTTCCTTTTTTGTGATGTTCTTTCATATTACATGGAACAGCTTCTTACTTAAAGCAAACCAATTTTCTCCTCTCATTTCAGAGGAGATCTGCAACCAAGCTATTTGGGTCATAGCCAGGGTATCTTTTATTGTCTCCATGTGTCTTTGTGCAAAATGTCATGGGTTTTTCTGGTGTCTTTTTTTTTTTTTTTTTAAACTAAACTCTTCCTTAGGCAGTGACAAAGTGTTTTGCTGCTGCTATGTCTAATGCTGTAAAGCATAATGTAACTTTCATAAGACAATCAGAATGATGAATTATCTGTTAGATTAACAAGACAGATGAAAGCAAAATCATGAGTTCTACAGGTCTGGTAATCTTGGAAAATCCTCCTTTAGAGATGACAGATTATGATTGAATAAGGTTATATTAATTTATCATAAAATAATAAAAATTCTAGTTTGATATTGTTTTTAAATAGTACAGCCACTTTCTTCTGATGTTGAACTCCTCATTTTCACTTTGTAAAACAGCTTCATTCCTGTGTCAAGTGAGTCTTGATTGTGCTATCATTGTTTAACGTATTTTGTACTTCAGTGTTTGTGTCCCAGACAAGTTCCTCATCCCTTTTCCTTCTGGCTTATCTGGGGCATGATTCAAAATCCTCAAAGAGACAGCCCTAGCCAAGTTCATTTGTATGATCTCAGTTTGTAAATCACACTAGCTTTCTGTGGTTTTTCATACACCACTAAATTTAAAAATGATCAACAGTTCTGCAAGCACCAACAATCTGTGGACTTGTACCTCTCTGTCAGCATATTTGGCAGAAGCAATTGCATTCACAGAAAGAATGATAAAATTGACTGTATCATATAGACTATGAACAGCATTTTAATGGCCTTTTAGCATTCACCAAAAGCTCTTAGCTCTGCAGTTGCTTTTGTTTTGTCTTTTGCTTTTTATTCCATTCATGCTATAAATCACTGCTTTAAAAATGGGTTTAGAAAGTGCTTTTTTCTAAAGCTGCCAGCAATTAAACTGCAAAAGTTTACTTCTCAGGAATTAAGTTATATAAATTAGTCTGATTAATTACTAAAACTGAGGCAGAGATTGGTACAAGTAAGATGAATTGTAGAATGATGGAATTAAATCTAGAAAACAATATTCACTAGACAAATTAAATAAATGACATAATAAAAGATTATTTTCATCTATAGAACGTGTCTGAATTTCCTTAATTTCTTTGAAGCATTGAAGTAACTGTTTATACAACCAGGCCATATTTTTAGAGTAATTCTGGCTAATGCCACATCTGCATCATGGAGGTGGGGAGAAAGACAGAGGGAATAGTCTGTTGCCAATGCTTATAGGTAGACCTTGTAGGGCAATATTTCCTATAAATGATGAGCTGTGTTTTTAAGAGTGTCCTTGGGATTCTAGGAATTGTGAATTGAAATTCTAGTTTTTCATAAGAATTTAGAGAAATTCTTTGTGGTGTGTAGGAATTCTTGGGAGTGATTATCATATGGGTGAGACAAGTAGCTGTTTGCAAAGATTGGCGTATGTTCTGTGCTTTCCTGAAGTAGCTGGATTTAGGATCTAAATGAATGTACTTTTGCATTTAGCAAAGCCAGATATTTTCCAGGCAGGCACTCTGGCCTTAAACTTGCAGTAATATTTTAGAAAACTGGACTTGTGTTAGGCACAAGGCGAGCATGCTAACTTCAACAGATACCAGCTCTGCTCTGACTACACCTACCACAGACAGAGCTAGGGGTGATACACATATATAAAACTATTATTTAGAAAATGAATTACCTTACTGAGTGTTCTTGGGATTTGCCCATGTGTTCTTGACATCTATCATGTTCCACGGTATAGTGTATTACGCATGGGTTTTAGGGATTTATGATTAATTTTCAAGTCAGTAGAAAACTAAACTGCCAGACTGAAGGAGCTTTGAAGTTTTCTCTACTTCATGCTGTAAACCCAGCATGTTTCCAAGAAGGAAGCATGTGTCTGATTCCTGCCTGTTTCTGAAAGACTGTTGAGGTGCTGTGCTGGATATCTGCTGTTGGACCTTAGATTTGTCAAGATTGGTAAAATATCAGGATTTTTATTCTCTGTTATTTTGATGGAGAGTGTTGCTGCTCCTGAGGCTTCCCAGGCTGTGGTGACATGCTTTGAGGATTGCCCATGGAATGGCTTGAGCCTTCCCCAACTGTTCGTCCCATTGACAGTTCTGACTTCTGTGATGCGAGTGCCTTGGCACTAAGCATCTAGAGGTGGTGAAATACTCTTGAGAAAGTTCTGTAGCTGAGCTTTACTTTTTGGGGGGTGGAGGGGGAAGATGAATACTGCATAAACCAGGCTATGAGCCTGTAAGAGTGGAAAGAGTGAGAGTTATAGGTAAGGAACTGTAAACATCTCCATTTAGACATCTGGATTGTGGCCAACAGTGAGTGGAAATAAATGTGAGTGCTGGAGGTGAGAGGAATATAATGTATACGGTATTTTTGCATTTGTTTATAAAATGAGTTCCATTGTCAAATGCTTTCCAATATTTTTCTCACTCAAAATGAAAATTAAAAACAGCTTCAAAATAGAAATGTTACCATACATTGATCTGTTTATGATAATACCTCCTATAGGTGTTGCTGGAGTTTTCTAATGGTTTTGTGAATTACCTACTTGAAACATACTTTTTATTAATCTTCCTCTGTAATCTGTCAGTATCATGTCAAATGAAGTCTTTGATTTGGATAAAGCTGCATCAAATATTGAACTTAACTTCATGTGAAACTTATAATTTTAACATCACCCCCTCCCCCCTCCCAAATCTCCTTTCTTGGTTTGGTGGCTCTCTGTTTATTTTATTTAGTATTAAAATGGTTACAGATGTTGATATATTTTGGGCTTGTTTGCTCTTGGTAGATAAAGGGAGAGACTTGGTTACATAATATTTCAGTATGCTTCACCATGACATTTAGAGATATGGTTAAATATCACTGAGACAACCTGAAAGCCTGACCAGTTATCTTAATTATTCTTTGTCTCTTGCAGGAGCGGTGAGCATACTCTATAATTCTGGAACTGAAAATTAAGTGAGTCTTGCAGAAAGCAGCAAGAAAGGTCTTGAAATCCATGGGGTATTAAAGTTGGCGGGGGCTTAATGAGAGATTTTAAAGCCTGAAAGTGTGCTGTGCAGTGCTGGGTGGTTCAGAGGGAAGCTGTCCAGCTGAATGCTCCTGCTTACTTTGCAAAAGCTATTATATTGAAACAGAAGTGGGGAAAGCCTTAACTTCACTGGCATGTTTTTCAAATCCCTGTGCATCTTTGATTATTTCCCTATTTACAGAATATCTGGAAGAATGAAGTGTTGCATAATAACCTGTCATTTTAAAAGATTTTTTGCATAACTGGCCACTACAGAAGTTTTTTTTCATCTTCAAAGGGTACCTTTTGAAGCTCTGAAAAGCATAAGCTAACTAATAGGATTTTCACCCCTGCTTTAAGGAACTGATAGGACTAGCCTTGGTGGAAGCAGTTTTTAGACACAATTGCCCTTCCTTAGGGGAATCTTCTTACAGTTTGAGGCAGAAGCTTATTTCCTCAACCTGCAAATAATAGTTTCAAGTCAGAGAATGTTATGGTGCTAAATATTCAGAGATCTGAGGTCTAATCTAGTAATTTTCTCCCTGTAATTTGTATCATGGCATTTCATCCCATGAGAAGAAATTGCAGAAAATGTAAATTCAAGCCTCTTGCCTATCCGTGTTTTCCATATTAGTGCATAGCTGGAAAAGGGTGCTGAGATTTGCACTGGAAATTGAATTTCAAGTAAAAAATCAGTTGTCATTGGAAGAAGCTGCTTTGAAAATTTGATCTCGATAGCTCATGAAGATTTTTGGTTGCTAAATAGTATGCATACGGATTGTGGGAATAGTATATTTTCCTCAGTTTGAGAATTACTTGTAAACTGATTATGGATCATTTGTGCCAGGCTGAATTAATTTAGAAGCTGATTGCATTTTAAACATTTTAAACAAGACCTTCACAACAGTACAGAAAGTGATTTTCCACTATTGCCTGGTGAGTTGTTAATTTCTTTATTTTTCAGTATCCCTAGAAGATGAGCCAACTCTGGTCCTGTATATATATATTATCAGCCGTGTTAGTCTCTGCTTTCCATAGAGAAGGTCTTCTTTGCTTGATTATCAATTGACTTTGCTCTGTCTAGGTATAATCTTGGTTTTACAAGTTCCTGCAGAACTGGCAGTAAGGTCTCAATAAATAAAATTGTTAAAATGCTGGCTTACTTAATGTCTGTTGCTGTGTGGAGAATCCAATATTATATGAAAGAATTTGAGATTTGAGTGAAGTATAAGAATATTTTGAAAATTTCCAAAAGAGTAGAGGTTAAATGCCATCATCTTAATAGAATTATTGTTTATAACTGATTTTACAAATTCTTCTCCTTTCACTCTGGAGATATTTTATACTTTTCTCCTCAAAAATATCCCATTGGCCTACTCTGCCATTTATCTATGTTACATTTTTCTACCTTATGTGCTGATGTCATAGCGATGTCTTGGATTAGGAAAAGTCACCTAAAATCACTTCTATTCTTGTAAAGTCTTGAAATTTTCTGAAGGGTTTTCCCTCATTTTAAGCTTATATGAAATTTATCTGGTAGTTTAAATTCAACACAGCTTTGAGCAATATTTCTTTTCCTACCTCTGAACTGGTTTATAGCTTTTGTTCACCAGACAACGGCTGGCTTTACAGTGGTCAACTCCCAGACTAGACTGAACTGGAAGTGCTGAGTTTTCAGGTTTGAAGTGCTCTCACTGTTTTATAAATTACACTGTAATATGTGGCAGTGGTCTAGGGGGAAACCCCCTAGCTGCCACGTTCTAACTCTGTCAATCATAGACTCAGTTCCACCTCTGTTATATTAATATTCATTGTATTGTTTTACAATTCAACAGTTGCCAGAAACTTCTGCTGTTCTGTAAAGTTCATAGGTTGATGCAAATATGTTCCGCTCTTGCCCAAGACTCATTGGAAAGCTGTCACCCCATGTCAATTTGTGATTTGTTACGAACCTTGGACCCACCTTATCACCACCCCCTTCCCTTTCTCTATAAAATCCTATGTAAAGACCTCATCAAGGTCTCTCTGGTAGCATGTATCCTGAAGAAAAAGAACATCATTAAAAGTCTGGGTAAGCCATGGAGGGTCCGCTCTCTCTTTTCTTTACTTCTACCTGCTTCAATCTACATTGAGTTTCACTGCACTCACTGCAAAGCAAAACCTAGATACAGAGATAAGCGAGATAAGATAAGGCTGCTGATAGCGGCAGCCAGAGAAGCTTATCTGACCAAAGCGCTGGATAACGGCAGGCTTTGCAGCACCCAAGCAGCCCTGCCGAACCCCCAGAAACGTTAGTAATACATTCAGGAGTAACTTTTAAAGATCTTGTAATCTTTTCTTGTGTCTTAGTAACTTGTTAAAGCTGGGAGTTGATGGCTTTATGTCACTTCTCTGCCTAGGAGAGAACAGTGTGTGCAGTGGCTAGAACAGCAGTGTACATAGTACCAAATATTAGTTGGAGTGCATACATTGCCTTCTTGTGTTGCTTTTGTTGTGGTGTCAGAAGTACCAAGCACTAATTACTATTGATGGCAGCGTGCCAGAGGCTGGTTGTTAGTCCTTGTGTTCAAGGTATGCTTTGGAGTTCACTTTCTGTCTAAATTCTTGAGGCCTCCTCCTGCATTTGAGAGCTTTTGTATAAGACACAAGTAATAATCCTACAAGAATAATTAGAATATGCCTCAGGGTGCAAAGACTGAGTTTCATAGTTTTTTGTACTCCGGTGTTTGCTTCCAATTATAAAACATAAAATGAGAAGGCTCAGCTTTTAGACTCATGAAATCAGAGTAATTTAACACCAAGCTCTCTCATCCCCAACTTCAGGGAAGCAGTGTGCTTCAGTAAACAGAAAACAACTCATTTTTTTAGACAATCTCTGGAACAGGTTAACATAGGTTAACATAGGCTCTAGATGTACATAAAATAGCTTCAGCCCTAGCACTTTATTTTCTTTTGGTAAAACTATTTGTAAAATTTCTGAAGTAGAACTTGCAGAAAAATAGTAAATGTACAATAAAAAATGTTTTACCCTCCTTTGCATCCAGATCACGCTTTTTTTCATGTCATCTGAAGATGCAGCTGTTCTTTCACATAGTTGATTCATGTCATCCACAATTAAAATGTCCTTGCTATTTAAAAAATGCTTCTCAGCATGTCTAAAAAGGTTGTCAAAACAATGGCTTATTCACAGTGAGAGAAAAGCTCTTGATGCTTTAGAGAAGATTGATGCAATGACTTGACTAGAAAAATCTGGTTTTATCTGATTTCAGATGAATTTCTTGCATCTTGATGGTTAGTTTAAAACCAGATCTTCCTGATTTGGAGCCAGAGATGGTAAGCTACACCTTATTTGTGATTCTTGGGTGATACAACTTGTTTACATTACATTTACTTATGTATATTAAGTACATTCATACTGATCTCATTCAATATTACAATTTCTGTCAAACACTCTTGTTTTTTTCTTTCACCAAAATGCATAACTTCACTTTTTATAGGTACCGTAGGATATGGAGTCCAAACGTTCTAAGCTCCAGACATTTAATCAACATCATTATTGATAAAGAAAGTTGTATTGTCTCTGCTTTTACTGAATCCTTTGAGGAAAACAACACCATAAGGCTTGTTCTTATCTACTTGGTAATATTTGGGCATTTCTAAAATAGTGAAAAAAAGGGCAAGCTTCATTCAACTTGATGAGAAGATTGAGTTGTCACAACCCTTCTCATAATACAGTTTTTAGTAACATAATTTAAAACTTCTTGCTTCCTTCTGGAACTCACTCTCTCAAACTGAACACACAGGTATCCTGTAAAATGTGTGGGGAGGGTTCTGCTTAAGAATACCAGATTCTGGTGTACTAACTTGTGACTAAATGACTAGCAGCTGTATTTCTGTCCTTGGTACTTGTTAGGGTGCTTGCCTTGGAGGGCTGCCTAGCTCCTGATTGTGGCAGGGTGTTTTTCCTGTAGTTCAGAGCCCATGCTTCTCTCTGTGAAGCTGCCTGGCAAGCAGTGGTTAGACTACTTTCTGGAATATGGGAGGACAGAATCACATTCCCTTTGTCAGTGAAAGTTCCTGATCATGAAGTTACAGATGGTTTGTGATTTGGGGGTGCTTTGGGTTGTTTTTTTTTTTTTTTTTTTTTTTTTAGTTTGAAGCTGCTCCTCTCTAAATAGTATCATTTGTTGTGCACAGACTGGATGTCTGTTACTGTTTGCGGATGGAGGGTTATAAAGATCCTTGTTAGTGAAATACAAGTATGCACTAAAGTAGAAACTGGAATCCTGCTTGTTGCCCTATACAGTAGGTCCTGGGTTATGTACTTCTAGGTTTAGTCTTGTAGAAGCTGTTATTTCCTTCTAAACTGAAACAGCTTCATCTGAAGAGTTTTGCATTTTGCAACAATTGGGTAAGAAAGATCATGGAAAGCTGTACTTTTGTAGCAGTTGAAGTAGCTATACCACCTGCCAGCTGTACTTCAAATGAAGAGAGTTGCATGGATTTTTTTTTTTGTTTCAACTGTTTCAAATCATAATTCACAATTAAAGATTGTGACTTTCAAATGGAGGAGGCCACTTTTTTTTAGCAAGATGCCCGAATTACACTCCTGAGTGGGTTTAAGGTAAAGGCATCTATTTTGCTTTTTAAAGGGTCTGGTCTGTGTGAGGAGATTTGTTAATCCTCTATATATTTGTAATTGCCACCTGTGTTATTAAGGGACAAATAGAAAAACCCCTCAGGGCTCATGTGATTTATTGTAGTTTCAAGATGCTTAAAAATTGAGCACCAGAGTTGAAAGCATTGCTATGTCTAGGTCCTTGAAAAGACCGAAGTACCTAATTCAATTAATATTTGATCTGGTGCACCTGTGCCTCTTAAGCCTGAAGAGTTTTTTCTGCTTCTAAGGGCTAAACCATTCATCCCTCTCTCATTACCTGTTCTGTGCACAGACGTGCTCAGTGTGATTGTCATTGTATTCCTTGGAGATGGCTGCAAGTCAGTGTGGCAAAGGGTTTATGACATTGATGTAAGTTTTACACGAGGACTTTGAACAGTTGAGTGCTCTTGCTGCTCTTTGAATCCCAGTGACTCTACCATTTTCATGTTGCGCATGGGTGGAAGTTTATTGCTACAA
This sequence comes from Pomatostomus ruficeps, assembly GCA_013400735.1. Classification (NCBI taxonomy): domain Eukaryota; kingdom Metazoa; phylum Chordata; class Aves; order Passeriformes; family Timaliidae; genus Pomatostomus; species Pomatostomus ruficeps. Next base: position 35,973 of record VYZT01044156.1, on the reverse strand, counting down.
ACACTGCTAAATGGTCACTATTTATCTGTCCCCTTTCCTTCTCAATCTTCTGCTTGTTGATAAATACATGATGTACATGTTAAACATTTTTTGAGGCAGGTATCATGGTGATAAAATCCCTATGCAAAGGAAACTGACAGGAATTGGCTTAAGATGACACATTTAACCCAGAATATGTTCTGAATAATATCTGTTATATCTTTGGAAGAATATGCATCTTATGTAGGAAGACCTGTTTGCATGCCAATTGCATTTTCCACAGCTATTTTTTTCACCTTATTTGAAGCCAAGATGCTCATAGTCTCATTGTGTTAGATATCTGAATTGGTCACTTGTCTGTGATAAGTTACACTGATTTGTAATGTGCAAAACCAAAAAAAGATATCTCTGTTCATGCATGAGGCATAGTACAGGTGGCTGCAGTAGAAAGGAATTTGCACTTTTGAGTTATAAGTGTAGTGCTGTCATGAAAACAATGGAGATGTTTCTCCTTCATGAAACTACTTGCTATAGCATATGAAATAAATCAGCCTGAATTTAGTCAGACTTGTCTCACTGTACTCTAAGGTGGCAGTTTCCTGGTCTCCTGTGCTTCATGACTGTCACAAGATTAGGGAAGAAATGAAGAATCACAGGAGAAACATAAAATCAATGTCTACTAGGACAATTAGCAATCTATTCAGAGCTCATCACTCTGCAAATTAAGATCAATTGCATTTTGCTACTGTCTTTAATTTAATGAGGGTAGCAGCTGCTCAGCTACTTACAGGAGTCACAGTATTACAACACTGTGCAGAGGGACTTTGTTTATTTTTATCAGCACAGAAGGTAGTGTATCAGCAAGTAGTACTTCAGGGGAAAACTTGCCCCTACTAAGAGATTCTTCAATTACTCCCATAGCTTCATATGACTTCCTTCCTTATGTCTTCACTAGTCTTCATTATTCAAAAACTCAATTTACTCATTATAAGAAAATATTTTTCCACAGATAATGGAATTAAAGAGAAGTCAGGGACAAGCCAATAAACCATTATGAAAGTCACAAACATAATAGTTTCACAAAAATGATACCTGGCCTGCTCAGAACCACAGCTGTGTTGTTTTTTGTGAGGAGAATAATGATTTAGCAGTTATCCAATTTTTGGTTTCAGGGGACAATATAATAAAATTTCCGATTGATTTTTAACTTCTTCAAAAGAGGTTCTCCTTGGTCAGATTGAGTCTAAAGTGTCTAGGCTTGGTTAATTCTCAATAGCTAGTTCCTTCTGATAATGAGTTAATGTGTTCAATTGCAAATTTTGTTTAGAATTGACTCCCATGGAAGGACACTCTCTCCATATGGAGAGGCATGTGAGCATTTGTAAATTTTCCTCAAGTGAGTTTTGAAACCTTAAAAATCACAGGCTCCTGTAGCTTGTTCTGAGATTCCTAACTTTCACGTAAAGAATGTCTGTGTTACCACGGAACTAACAGTGACACAGTATAACTGGGGGAATCACTGGGTTTTAAGGTTCTGATAAGGTCAGAAGATTTTCTCCACAGCTTAAGTCAGAATAGAAACAAATTACTGTGTGAAATTGACCTAAATGTTTAATTAACGTCAAGTTTAAGGATTCCATTTTGATACCAGATATTTGTCACCACATATATTATATATACTAAAATATTCTACATATATATACACACACACTTGAAAGGTTAAGGAAGCATGCCACTTTCAAAATGCTAGAATGTTATTCTAAAGGTTTTGATAGTATAAAAAAAATCAATGTAACTGACAAATTTGCAAAGCATTTTGTATTCTAGTACATGTTTTTCTAATAACATGGGGGCCTTTTTTTACGTTGCCTAATGTAATGTCCTAGTCTTTAGTGTATATATAGTGCCAAGATATCATAGATGTATTTCTGTACTGTGAAGGAAAGGCCTGAACCCCCTCTGTTGCAGATATTGTTTCTGCTTGGGAAGGATTATGGTGTGCTAGTTGTGTTCACTCTCATGAGTAGTTTATCTCAGAGGAAGGCAGCTGTGGGGATGGGCTGAAGCAGAGGGCCGGGGGTCTAGGCTATGGTTTTGCATGGTCCAGAGAAGCCCAGATGCAGTCTGTCTTGGGCAGATGGTTTGAGGCTGAGAGTTTTGTTGCTTTCCCCTCTTTTTTGTACTTCTGTTGAAGTAAAAACACACAAAAGAAAGCGAATTATCAATTCAACTTGGAGTTGTCAAAGACAGAGCTTCCTCTGAGGCCTGAGAATCTGTTTCTGCACAGATCATAGGCAAAGTCCAATTTGGTGAGGCAGGTTTGTCGGCTAATGTGCTTTTCAGCCCTGATTCTCCGTCTCTCACTTTGGAGATGTGGCTGACTAATGCTTTGCTTCTCGTCTGCGTGCTTGCATTTCTTTCCTGTGAAAGCCCAAGGGCAGGAGCCATGTATGAGGTAGGGTCTGGGTGCAGAGAAACTCTCCAATTGTTGATTGTAGTCTGAAGGCAGTGAGCATGGGCTGGAAGATCCCTGTATGTCTGAAAATTTTTTATTCTGTATGTAGGAACTCTATCATTGTGGATGAGACTATGTTTTGGATGAAAGTAAGAGAACTAATTTAACATAGAGGTAAAATACCCTGGTGTTTATGATCAGGAAAAGAAATTGCTTCAATACTAAGTGACAAAATGCATACCTAAGTAGAATATATATGAGCAAACTCAAAATTCAAGTGTTGAATACAGTTCCACTTCTCCTCAAGCAAGTAGTTGGTTTGATCATTTAACTGTAGCTTTTTAAGTTGAAGACGGAAAATAACGCAGACTGTCTGACCCCTGAGGTAGCTTCAGTCTCCTCTTGAGAATAAGGCTGTTCTGTTTTATACCATTTTCTTGACCTTAATAGCACTTGTATTCAGATCATACTTTGTAGCTAATCATGCTATCGAGTGAATCTCTTCTGTCCCTGAAATTAAAATGTCAACATTCTCTAAGCCCTTTCCTCCTACCTGAATTACAAGTGTTAGTTTGATTCTTGAATCTGTCCTTTCTCTTTGGAAATATTTGGATTTTAAAATGTGACTTTAAGTTGTGGGACTGCACCTCCTGAAAATTAGCATCAGACTTGAAGGTTATCCTGACATTTCTCAGGGTGAGTAGTTTACGAAATATAGGGCAGAGCAACCTTGTCTTTGTAACATGAAAAAGGAATATAATAAGTTTTGAATTGGTATCAATTTTTTGCCTATACAATATATTCAGTTCTGTTTATATACTTCATATTACAATCATATCTACTTGAACAGGAAGGGACTTCATGCATAGATTTTACAAGTCTTACAGATTCCATCTGATTATTTTGAACTCTCCAAAAATAGGATTGTCATGTATAAAATGTTTGTGACCTAAATAATAATCTTACACATGGTTTCCCCTTAAATAGTTTTGATGATATGCAGGGATCTGCATGATATGCCTTGTTAGTTTTGGTTATAAGAAATAAATCATTAAAAACATTGAGCTTTGCACTACACTGCTGAAGTTAATTGGAAGTTTGTAGTTTATAGTCAAGGACTTGCAGGAACAATAGTCACCTGATCCTGCACATACTTCTAGCCATACTCTTTTAAATAAAATCATCATTTCAAATAGAAACACATTGACTATATTTAGAAACCTCAAACTCTGCTGGAGTAGAACCTTTATGCTTCTTCATTTTGCTAGGTAAATATTATAGAATGTTTTGGGTTGGAAGGAACCGTCAAGACTATATAGTTCAGTGGCTGCCATGGGCAGGGGCACCTTCTGGTTGTTTAAAGCCCAGTCTGATGCATCCAGGGAGAGGGCCTCCACAGCTTCTCTGGACAACCTGTTCTGGTGCCTCACCAACTTCACAGTAAAGAATTTCTTCCTAATATTTAATATAAACCTACCCTCTCTCAGTTTGTAGCCATTTCCCCTTGTCCCATCACTGCATAACCTTGTAAAAAGTCCCTCTCCAGTTCTCCTGTAGGCACCCTTTAGTTACAGGAAGGCTGGTAAAATATCTTCCTGGAGGCTTCGCCTGGCCAAACAACCTGAACTCTCTCAGCCTGTCTTCATAGGAGAGATGCTCCAGTCCTCTAATCATTGTGGCCCTTGTCTGGACTTGCTTTGAGTCCATGTCTTTATTTTGTGGGCTCCGGAGCTGGGTGCAGCACTCCAGGTGGGACCCACAGGAGCAGAGTAGAGGGGGACAATCACCTCCCTCAAGCTTCTGGCCATGCTGCTTTTGATGCAGCCCACGACACAGTTGGCTTTCTGGGCTGCAGACATGCATTGCTTTTTCATATCAAGCTTCTTGTCATCCAATACCCCCAAGTCCTTCTCCTCAGGGCTGTTCTCAATCCTTTCTCCACCCATTACCCCAACCCAGGTGCAGGATGTTGTACTTGGCCTTGTTGAATTTCATGGGCTCACCTATCAAGTGTACCCAGGCCCCTTTGGATGCCATCCCTTCCCTCCAGCATGTAACCTGCAGCACACAGCTCAGTGTCACAAGAAAACTTGCTGAGGGTGTGCTCAGTCCCACTGTGAGTGACACTGACAGCAATGTTAAAATGGCACCTGTGCCAATACTGACCCCTGAGGACACCCCTTGTCACTGGTCACTACTTGGACATAAAGACATTGACTGCAACTCTTTTTGTGCAACCATCCAGTCTATTTCTTATCCACTGAGTGGTCCATTTGTCAAATTCATGTCCCTCCAGTTTAGAAACATCCTTTTACCCTGTCTTCTTATATCAGAATAATAATAGCATTGCAGAGAGGTCTTGCATTTCTGGCCAGTAAAATTCCCCAGGGAATGTCTATAATTTTTAAACAGTTAAACCAAAGAACAATTTTACTAAAGAAACAACCGTTAAAGCACTTTTTCTTGAGTGGCAAAAATGAGTTCATTAGCTTTGGGCATCCTCTGTGCCATTCTCTGAAGCCTGCTTGCCTGTATAATGTCTACTTTCCAGGAGCTGTGAAGAAAATACCTCTTTCACAGAATTTGTAACCTAGTGCCCTAAACCTGCATTGGAATTCAACGAGCAGAGGGCTGCAGACTTGTTTCTTATTACTTTGGTATTTGTCTGCATAGATGCTTATATAGGTCAGGCTTTCCAAACTGATCAGAGTTTGGAAGTGGGAAGATGGGAAGTGGAAAATGGAAGAAATATTGCTGCATTTAAATGTGATTCTTTTTTTTTAACACCTTAAGAGGCCTTGTGACCTTTTCCTTCCCTTTTTTCCCAGCAGCCAGAGAGTTGATGATTTCATCTTGCATTTCCCCCTGAAGGTGTAATGGTCCAAAATTAGGTAAATGGATGTAAAATTTGCGACAAAATCCATATCATTATGTGAAGACAGGGGACCTGAGCCTATACTTAGAGGTATTTTTATATTCAAGTTCTTAGAAATTCTGGTGCTCCAAGAAGCACCTGTTTTAGGTGACCATGTGAAGGTTTTGTGGTTTAGATCAGCTTTACCAAGCAGCTGATATTTGTTATTTCTCAGAATGACTACTCAGGAAAGACTATGTTCTGTGCTTTAATCCTGAAATCCATCTTGTGACCTGTTGTCAAAGGCTTGCATCAAAGATGGCTTGTTATTTCATTTTATTTCTCGACATTAAGGAGTTTCAGTTAAGTGTTCATGAAAACTGAAGTTTGCTTCCAGTTACAATGCCGCAATGCCGCTGACAGGGGCACTGGGCATCTGCCCGCGGTTCCAGGGACTAGCTGGGCTGCTTCAGGAGATCGGGAGGGCTGGTGAAGGTCCAGCAGGGTTTCACCTAATCCTCTGATGTTACACACGCACCGAGGAAGGAGAGACGAAGCGGAGGGTGATGCCTGATTGTTTTTGTCCTTTTTATACCCTTTTATACATTTTTTACCTTTTATACCCTTTTCCTTCCCTGTACCCCTTACCCTTATACCCTGTATCTGTAGTACTGCATGTTTATGGTTTTGTAGTCTGATATTTAGTTTAGTCTGGGGGTTCTCTGAGGGGGGAAGACAAAACATCTCTGCTATCTTAAAATTACAGACTCCAACCTTGAAGAGTCTGGATTCTGGAACATGTTTTTGAGCTAGGCTATAGTTTCATAAAGGGGAGGAATAGGGGGATAGTTACCTCACTTGTTAAGTTACTTATTGGGGGATTTAAGGTAGATATGCTAATTTGTAAAGTCCATAAAAGTTGTATATGGGGGTACACCCTTGGGCTCCAATGGAGGTGTACACCAGGATCTTATTAAACCAAGGTAATACCCTTTTCCTATACTGCTGTGTCTGCTTCTTATTTTTACCAGCAATTAAGGCATCAAGGGGCTCCCAGATGGTTTATTCGGGCATCAGGATCGTGCCAGGGAAGCACTGGCACAGTGTGTTACAGTTACATATATACTAACACGAGGGGTTGGGAGAGGGTACAAACATCCTATGGGGAAGGGATGCAGGGTTTGAATTTGGTGGGCTTTGTATAGGATTGTGAAATACAGAGCCCTCTAGGGGGGGAAACCAGATGGGGCGGGGGGGAAAGACAGCAGTACCTGGCCATGAGAAAACTGAAACCTGGCCAACAGCACACCGCAACATTACAAGAAATGTGAGCTGTGATCACAGTGGAAAGAAATAGTTGAACAAATTAAGCAAAGTTGTTAAAACAAGACTTGCACTTGGCTGACATACTGGTGGGAGATGTATTTGGTTCTTCACTTTGGACTTAGCATTTTCCTGACTTCAGGTGAATGAGGGAAAAAAATTCTATTATATGGCATTGGTATATAATTTACTTATCTGATTGGGAAGAAATTTTAACCAAAAAAGAAGTTGTCAGTGAAAGAATGTTGGGGAATGTACTTTTGTTGCTGTTCAATATTATTACTAATTCATGCAAATAGGTCCCACTCTGCTGAAGACTCTTTCTTGTAATGAAATTGGGTAGAAGAGCTGTGCTTTTCAAAATAGAAATTAGCTAAGTAGATGGCATTTAAACTGCTATTCCTGTTATGCCTATGATTTCAGTGATGCCTGATGCCACTGTGACACTCGTGAATCCCTAGGCAGCTCTGAGTAATGCACACAATGTTGGCTGAACATTTGACTATGACATGAAAAGCACTCGTGAAGCTGTACATATCAATTATTTGATTTATAGCTTCTCTCCCATATATTGGTAACTTTGGCCTTGGAAGGAAAAGTCTGTTTCGCAAGGAGTGGGAAAGGTCCTTAGTTTCCCCATACAACCTTGGAAAACTGTTTTTAGGCGGTTGTGAAACAACATAAGCCTTTATGCCTAATGTAGAATTGCATGTGAATGTTAGTTTGCAGATACCTGACATTCAAGGAAGATTGTATAGCTTGTCTGCTATATTTCAATAAACCTCCTGAACTGCTACTCTCCAACCATTAGATTTACCCACGGGCACACTTGTTACTGCTATTCTCCTGTTTCTCCTACATGAACAAATTGGTACAATGTATGAATAACCTCAGCCAAGCAGAAATAAAGATAGAGACCTGCTTTGCTCTTCACTTTCTTCCCTAGGACAAATCAGATACCGAGATCCTGACCATCATTTTTACATACCTGTAGGGAAAATGCATGAGGAAATCTTGCTAGAAGGAGAACAAGCATGATAAACCACTGAAAACCAAACAATTCTCTTCCAGTGACACCAGTTTCCTCTCCCCATTTGCATTTCTGAAGAAGTTAAATGATGAAAGGACTATGTTCTCTCCCTTCCAATATCTCATTAATATTGGGGAAGACAGTGCCTGTATTTTGGCTTTCAGTGTTCTTGGTAAAACACCTATGAAGAGTAAGCCCATCAGGAAAGACAGAAACACACCTTTTCTGATGGACTGTGCTTCACAATTGTTTAGTATAGGAGACTTTGAGGAAAGTATCTTTACCAGTAATAATTAATTTAGTATTCTGGTTTTTATAATGCAGCTCATAATGAAAAAGGTACTAAGAAATTTTGGATCAGAGACTTAAAACATCTGACTTAATAGTTCTTGTAACTTCTATCAGCCATGAGAAGAGACTCATTTTTGGGCCAAATATGTAATCCTTTCACAGGTTTTGTAGACTGCCTCTGTAGACATTGAATCATATTCATACCCATTTTTCTTGAAGTTTACTGAATTATTTACTTCACTGAACTGCTGTGACAGTAAGTCTCAAATTTATTTTGCAGTACATAAAAATACAGTTGTTTTTATATGTCTAATATACATCACAAGTTTCTTCACTAATTGATTTTCACGAGTTGAGTTGGTACAACACCCTAGCTGGCCACCCATTAGAAAGTGAGGAGTAAGGGGCAATAGGCTTTCCAATATTTTCTGTACATTTTTGTAGTGACTTTTTGGCATCACTGTGGAGCTTAACAGCTTTGAAGTAGACACATTTTTCAGATTGAAGCCTCTTTCCCTGTTAGTAAGCCAAAATTTTGAATTGTTCTACCTTTTTTTTGCTTTAAAAACTTAAGAAATTTTTTTTAAAATTTTTTAAAATTAAAATTAGTTTCTAAAATACCTATATTCAATAAATCTTCATAGGTAATCTTTGCATGTTACTGAAATGTATACTAAGGTAATACACATTAATCACACAGTAAAAATTCTATCCTTACAGGATTTTTGTGTCTATTTTGTAAGCTTGCAGAGCTGGAAACATCTTGATATCTCCTTGATATGTGCATGAGGAGTGATAAAATTAAAGTAGAAAACCCTGTAACAGTGGGGAATTGTCTTGATTTTAGAGGCTTACATCTGAATACCTGATGTGTGAGGGAATTCCAATACTTCTGTATCTGATATCTACATATGTATATTGGATATATCTACATATTAGATATCTACATATCAGTGTATATGAAAATAGCTACATGCCAAAACATACATTAGCTTTAAAATGTTGGTTTTGAGGAAATGGTCACCAACCAGAGTTGAGTTGAACAGCTGTGTCATCTCTCTAACTGTTTTGCCTTTTAAATTGCTTATTTTTTTTAGGTGTCTGACCATTTACTTAGAGTAACATTTGTTATGAGTGGGAAAAAAACCCTACCAAAATATTTTGTACATACATTAAGGAAGACAGGCATTTAAGGGGGCCACTTTGGGTAAGTAATTTTAGAAGCCTTAACTAAGGTAGTTGGAGTATTTTTTTTTTTAAAGTAGGCATACTTCAATATTGATTACAGGTTATCCCTTATTTTTCTGTTCATTATTAGCACTTACTTTGAGTGATGCAGGAAACAAATTGAAAGACATTTCTCTTAAGAGTCTCTGTGCTCTTCCAAAAACCAGGAAGTTTTTGGAAGCTTTACTATATATCATTACCCTGACATTATACATATCAGGAATGACAAGTCCAGGACGTTGTTTGAACAAATAATCTTATTTGACAGGGAACTTGCATCTTCCTCAAGAGCTGCCTTTTCCCAAGAAAGATTTCAATGTACACTTGCCTAAGAATTACGAGGTTGCAACCGGGGTAAAAGGGCTCTGTCGTTAGAAGGATCTATCCATGAACACCAAATGCAGTTTCTGCTACTTACCTGTGCTTGGCTTGTGACAAACCCAGTACTACTAACCGTGTCCATCATTAGGGATATAAGTATCAAGAATGATGCAAGTTATGCACTGCATTTGGAACCCAGCTGGCATGGAAATGCACATGGAGGCATCAAAAGTCTAGAAAAGATGCATTAATATGGCACTTGTTGATGGGCTCCTTGCAATCAGTGCTTATGGCTCACAGTTGTTGTGTGTAGATTTCTTTGTTTCTTCATTCCTGATTTGCAGGTTTCTGTCAGTGCTGTGAAGTGATTTAACACAGATGCATTGATTTGTTCTGTAGATGGACACATATGTGTGCTGCTGTTCCGCATATCAGTGGCAATGTCTGTGTCTGTTATTAAAAGTTTGGGGATAGAAGCAGCAGCTGAGTATGTGCTTGTAAAGGGAGCTGGCAACTGAGATAGCTGGATGCATATGAAAGGAAAGGTAAGAAGGCAGTAGAATAGAATAGGTCATGGCTCAATTGCCTTTGACCCATCAGCTGTTGCTTGTCCCTTCAAACTTAAGCAGAGTTATCCAGGGACCTAGGAGAAATGGCTGTATTAGCCAGTCTGTATCCCTGTCAAAGTGAAAATGCTCACTGCAGCCCACTTTTTAACCTTTTATCTGTGATAATCTGAAGCCATTTCACAGTATAATTATTTCACTGAGGGATGATCTCCATAAGGAAGTTCTTCCAAAAATTTCTCTCTTCTGGTCTTCATCATTGTTCTTCTATTTCTTGTGTGTCATACTAGATAGATTTCCTTCTCCTTAGAAGTTCCATCTATCAAATATTCATGGATGCTCATGCTCACTCTTCACTATTAAATAGCAAAATTCCATGTGTTTAACTCCTAATCTTTCCCCATAAATCAGTTTCTCAGTCTTATCATTCATACTACTCTTTGCAGCCTGGTAGTGAATATTACCAGAGCTGCACACAGCCTTTCAAGTGGAATCCCAGCTAATCGAAGTAATGGTTATTGCTTTTCTGCAGTGTGGCTTCACCTTCTGTGATCACCAGAAAGGCTTTATAAGCCGCCAGTTATACATCCTCACGTTTTCTTACATTCCTTCTTTGTCTGGTTGAATAATTTGGGTTTGTTTCTATTAACCTCTTGCATCTTGGCAAGATACATATGTGATTTTGTTAATAGTGATCCCTGGCGTGTAGTTCCAAGGTGACACATTGCTCCTTACAGCAAGGAAGAACTAGCACTTTTAATGTTCAAAATAGCATTAAATACCCTCAAAATCAAAGTATTCTATATCTAGTTTAATGAGACAACGCTATTATTATCAGCTGAGAAAACTTCCCTGTAGATTTTGTACCTTATGAATGAAAAATACGAGATTAACTAGTACTAGAATATTAGTGTGTTGATTTTTTTACAGTAATGAATAGGAGTGATTTATAGTTAGAAGAAACTCAAGCTTTCAGTATGCCGCCTTTAACTCTGCTTCTTCTCTTTATTTTAAATGGGTAATTTTCCTCCTTTGAAACTTAATATTAAAATGTTTTTAATCTTGGTTTCCATAATGAACCTGATTTTTATCAACTTATATCTAAAAATGTGAACAAATAAACAATCTAGCTTTTGGGGTTTTTTTCTGTTAATTTTTTCTGTATGCCAAAGATGACGGCCACTTCAGTAGTAATTTTAATGTGTTCCAGGTGTTCAAAGCTGTTGTCACTGCGATAATTTTACATTGCAGTATGCTGATGCAACCTTCCTTGAATCATTCCCACTTTTGGTTTGTACAAATACTGGTATTTTCAGATATAAGTCTTAAAAGCAGTCATTCCTGCTTGAGTAGTATTTCAGAACAAGTAAATGCATTGCCAATTTACTTAGTGTGCAGCTCATTGTGTTTTAACCTTGTCACTGCAATGGATAGAACTCCGGGCCATATTCACAGCTCCTCTCTCAGTCATGGAATAAGTCAGTTAAGATACATCTTCGTCTTTGCATACTTCCTTTCACTTGAAACGCTCGACAAATTTCCTATCATTTAAAATATTTACTGTTTTTCTTTGGTAACACTCTGCAGTGCACAAAAACTTGTCTTGGTAGGAATTTTTACTTCTCTGTACATGTTTTGGCATGTTTGTCAGTATTTCCCAGATTTTAACAAGAGCAAGGAGTAAAACATCAGGGGAAAAGAGTGAGTCTGAGAACTTGTTTCTGGCCTGAGCAGGTATAAGTCTCTACTGAAAAGTAGGGCGCACAGAACTGTTCTTTGGTCAAGGAAGAATAAGTGAGAATTGAGAAGACAAGAATGAGTGAGAATGAATGAGGATAAGATGAATTACTGTTGGAATAAAATGCATGTCTTTCTGCAGACCTTGTTTTCAGGAAGGAAAGCTATTCCTTTTCAGAAAAGTCATAAATTGTTTATATTGGCAAAGATAGCATGTCACTAAGAAAAGATAAAATACTCAAAGAAAAGCCATAGTGATGCAGAATGCAGAGTGCAGCTACTTTATTAATAATGCCCTAGAAATTGTTGGCACTGTCACTGTACAATTGTTTAGTGTTGGGAAGAACTCTTTGAGAGAATTATTTAATGCAGCAAGGAGATGGTTTTTGCTTGGTATTCAAGCCTTACACATACCATACAGTGAAATACTATACAGTGAGAAATTTAGTGAGAAACTGCTTTTCAGTGTAAACCAGTTGGGAACTACAAGAATGGTGTATAGAAATATACCAGTTTTGGTGTCTAGACCATATCAAATAGGCATAGTGCCTTTGGGAACTCCATTTCTCATCCAGTATGCAGTCTTTTTTGGAGGTCCACACTGGTGAATCTGAATGATGCTCTGTCTTCTGTAGTTTAAACTGAAGGGCTTGGTACTGACCTTTGAGGGTGATTGTCTTGTCATTTGATGAGTAGGGTTGTTGGAGAGATTCCTTTCTATAACACAAGTGAAGAGATGATAGGCGGGGGATTTTCAGTGTTACAGGATTCTGTGCTTGCCCTTTGCGTAAAGCTCTGACCTTTCAGACATGCAGGCGAAGGGTGGAGTGTGTTTTGTTGGTGTCTTTCAGATAGCCAAGCCTTAGGTCACACATTTATTCCACAGCAGGAATATGCATCGAGGTGTTTTTGTGAGTGCTGCTTCAGTCAGTTCCTGTTAAAGTTCTTAGTTCTGGTTTTTTGCTTCACTGCAGCTCACAGATACAATGATAAAGAAATTACTGGTCATCTGTATGTTGAAACAGGTTGGTGCAAGTGGCATCCATCAAAGTTTTGACACCAAATCTCTAGCAAATCTTTATCTTCAAAGTGCACAAATGCTGGTGACAAAAGCTGTGTGTTTGTCTTAGTGGACTGACCGTTACTTGTTATTACAAGTTTTGGCTGCAGATCATGTGTGTATCCAATTTCTGACATGGGGAAAGTGCCTGAGCTTCAGCAGTGATTGCATGGTTTCTGTTGAAAAAAAAAAAGTTTTACCTATTCAGACAAGATTGCAGACTTTGATCCAAGCAGTTAAAGTATGTGCAAAGTTATAAGCAACTGAAAAAAAAATCATATGATGAAGGTAGATTTAAATATTGTCTTCAGGAGTCTGTTCTGTATGTGAATACAAACCTCAAGCAATAATCAAGGAGGCTATTACCTTGGAAGCTGACAGAGCTTTACCAGAAGCTGAGAGCTTGACAACGTGAATGTGCATTGCTGGTACCTTTCTCTTATGAGATGCTCACGAAAATGCTGATAAGCAGTGCTGATAATGAGAGAGGATAGAACAAGTCTTATGTAGTGTTGTATGGACAGTGATCTAAACTTTGCCTTTTTATTTAAAATAAAAACAAACAGTAATGGGAATAGCTTACTCTGTGTAAATATAAAAGCAGCTGACAGTTGCTGAATTTGAAAGTTATTGACGGTTGACTTCACAACAATGCCTAAATATTGCATCTGTTTTTTCTTTTAAGACATTGAGCCTTTGTAGGAAAATTTTGACTCTTCAGCAGCGTGTGATGAAGATGAGTAGGAGTTTATTTGGCTGTCTAAATGTGGAAAAACATGCTGGCCTGCTCATTCTTCTTGATCTAGCCTTCGCATCAAAGGAAATTTGTTTTGCATTATGAAGCTTGCTGATGTCAGAAAGAAAAAAAAATTAGGCCCAGATGGCATGGTGCTAAATAGAGCTGAGTACGAAGTGTGCATGTAGAAAGAGGCCAATCAGTTTTTGCTGATCCTGTATAAGTGTGAGGAGGAACAAAAATATTTGCTTTTCAATTCATCTTCCTTAAAGAGACCCAAACTGTGTATGTGTTATAGCTGAGCAGAAACCTACATGAAAAAACTCACTGCTTTTAGCAGGATGGGTCTGTTGTTAGTTCTCATAATTCCCATCTCCATCCTATTTTAATATTGATAGTTATCTGGAACCTTAATTTCATTAGTAAACATGGATCAACCCTCTGTAGATGGGAAAAAGGATTAGTTAATTGCAAGTGTAGTAATTGTTCTTGATTTGTTAAAATCTTCAAGCGAGCAGAAATTATTTTTACATTTGAGTAGGTTGGCTACTTATTTATCTAGAAAGGACAAAAATATCTACATTTGTAGGCATGCATATTTTAAGTTAGGTTACTAGTAGAAGATTTGTTTTCTAATAAAAAGTGTTGATGCCCATAAAATGACACTTGTAAAATATTCAAGGAAGAAAAGCCTTGATATTATTTACATATCACATTTAAAGCAGGAATACCTGGTGCTTCTGTTTTCATCAGTTTCCTGGAAACAAAAATCCAAGCAATCAAAAATGTTTTGTTTGGCACTCAGTTTGATTTCTTTTATGTCATTTACATTTATTCCAAGATAACTCTAGGTTAGATTCCAGTTTCTTTACATATATTGGATAAAAAAATAAAAAAATCAAGCTTGCATTCTTTATTTTGTACATTTCTACATGTAGTATTGCTATGCATCAGCGCTCTCATTCTTTGGTGTGAATTTACAATGTTACATGCTCATAGCAAGATCTGTGCTTGTTCTTTTAATTAGAATAAGAAAGGTGAAAGTTCAGACCACACTTTTGATTCTTCTTCAGTAAAGTTATAGTGTTGACTAGCAGGAGTTTTGCTATATAAGCTTTCAGTTATTGTGCCGATTAATATTGCTCTGAAATATTTTGAAGATTAGGTCACTGCTTGTAAAGGTCATTACTTCTTAATAAAAGGTGTTTAATTTTTATCAGACACGAAAAACCCACACACACATTTGCAGTCCTTCATCAGAATATTCTTATTGTATTTCTTTTGTTTGCTCTTATTATCACTTTGATTTGATATAGATCTTTCTGGTAATACATGTGTATGTGCTCTATGCATATCCTTATATATGTGCTCTCTTTTCATAGAGTATGTGGTATCATGGTGGTTGTGGTCTGAGACTTCCCCTGCCCACACTTCAAAGAAAGTGCTGAATCACAATCCATGGCAAACTGGTTTATTTTAAAGGTTAAGAGGAAGAAGAGGCCATTACACAAATGAAGAGGACAAAAGAGATTTCATACATATATATTGGGCTTTTGGCTTCATTTAGTGTCTTACAGTATGTCTCAAACTAGGAAATAAACAGAGCAAAAAGGTGAATTTCACAGGATGTCTGTAAAATGGAAGGATTCGAATACTCGAAGAGGTTCTCCATCCATTTCCTTGTCTAAAATCTAGGTGTTACCCCTTTTATTCACTAAGTTGCATTCTTACAGCATTCTGTGGGTGTCAGCATTATCAAAAGGCAAGAAAAAAATTGGGAATAAGATTTACCCCATGGCCCCCTCTTTGGTAGCTATAACTAATACCATTGCTCACTAAGTTTCCTTTAGGCAATAAAGGTCTATGCTATTTCTCAGTCAGTAGAAAACCTTTGAAATACTCCATTTCTAGTAGTTATCCTGTTGATTCAACCTCTAGCTCATTTGATTGCAAAGGAACAAAATCAAAACAAAAGGAATGGGCTGAACCTAACACTCCAAGGCCCTTTCAGTTGAGAAGATAAGTGAAAAGCAAAACCAAAAAGTTTGGTTTTGTCTGGTGTGGCATCTGGACTTGCATATGGAAGTTTTGTTTAGGCCTGGAATCAGATGATGCAATAACTGCTCTTATAATTATTGATTACTTTTTATTAGAAATAGTCCAACCAGGAATATGTGAGTTGCTTCCCTAAGGCTTTTAAAGTCATGATATATGACTTTCACAGGTGTTGGTTTGTTTGGCTATGATATTTAATTTCCTTAAGTGTTCTGATACTTTTCCATCAAAATTTTTTTTGACTATTTAAGTTTTGTGTCCTCCCTACCCCCACTCCAAGAGAGACAAAGGTGACAGTGTCTAGAAAACAGCATGTACAATGTGTTATCTACATTCATTTTCAAACACCCTCACTCTGCTTTAGCATGGAATATGACTCTAAGGAAATATTCTGTATATTAATACAGGGAAGAAAAATAGATTTGGTTGTGACCTTTAAGCTGAGCTTTTCTGTTCTGAACCACATTATTTTGCTAAATACAAGGGAAGTGGAGCCAGCTTGTGACCTTTTGTTACCACACAGCTTTGAGAAATGGCAAAAGTCATTCTGGTGCTCAAAAGTTCCATTACAGAGACACTGGTTTTTTTTTTTTTTTGAAGAGGGCAAAAAAACCCCACCAACCAACCTCGAAAAGATTTAGAATTGTAGTCCTTTACCAGAAAAATGGAACTGTTTTCAATATTAGCATAAATTAAAACTGCTTCTACAGAGACAGAAATATCTGAAATTAATCACAACCCATGTGTTCCTTAACACTTTTTGATACCACACGTGCTTAATACCTCTGAGGAATGGATTTTCACCTCATCAGTCCCTTCAATAAAGGAAGCTTTAGCAGACAGCATCTTAAATTATTTACCCTAATATTCAGGACTTCTGTGAATCTGCATTTGTAGTTCTGTATCTTTGCTGCAATAGGATAGTTCACTTTCAGCTGCAGTATCACTCACATCTTACTAATTGAGAGATACAATGTCCAGAGGAAGCAAAGGTGTGCTTTGTTTTAAATATTGATATGGCAATTTAATCTTCTTCCTTAAAACCTTTTCCCACTTTGCTGCTCAGTGCAGGGTGATGACCTTCCCTGGGGTGCCAGGTCGTATAAATGAGGACCTGTTCAGAATCAATCCTTCCTCAGGACTGGAGTATTGGGGACATTCATGCCACTCCACAGTGCTTTGCAAAACTCTTCTCATTAACTATATGTTGGAATAGATTTAGAGCACTAAAAATATTACTTGTAGAAGTTACTTGTGAGTCAGGATTAACTCTGAAGTGTTCCTTTTTTTTTTGGCAGGCTGCCAAATGAAGCTGCTCCCAAGCTGTCTCCTGTGGTTCTTCAGAGATATACATATTCTGGACAGTCTTGAACCTTGCATGTGTATTCCTAAAATTTACATTGAAGATTCTTCATGTAACTATTTCCCTTATCTCATTTCCCAGAGAGGATTTCACCTTTGTGCTTCTGACATTCTTCAGTTCTAATTATCGACTTGGTTCTGAAGATCTCTCTTCTGGCAGGTGAAGTTGCATTGTAATAAATACATGAAAGTGATGCTTTGGAAATGTGCTTCCCAAGCAGGTGGATCTCAGCTAGCCCTGTGTCTCTGGAGTGTGAAACCACAGTGTGTTCATCCTATGCCAGATCCTTCTTTTCTGGATGGCTTGTATGCTTCCAGTCATGTACTAATTTAGATTTAATTGGACAAACCTGTTACTGAGAGCAGGCAATCCAGTCAGATTTTTTAAAACTTGTTTTACTACACCCAATGGAAAAACCCTAATGTTTTTAATGATACTCTTAGAATTGGAGCTGTGGAGCTGTATTAGTGATGGATGTTCTGAGCAGTGTTTCAAGTTGCACTCAGATCATGAGAGAGATTGTTTTGTTTTGATCAATGTGAGTGTGCTTTGTAGAAGGAAAGAACTTCAGAAACATTCCTTTAAGCACTGTCTAAAGACTAAAGTCTTCTGGATAGACAAATAGTACTGAGAAACTTGGATCTGAATCCAGTTTGCTGCTTGGACCCATGCTATGTTTCCAGCAGATGGGCTGAGAGAGTTTATAGATGATGAAGATAAATAATGTGCATGTACTGTGTCATTGACAACTGGCGCTGTTCTGTTTTTAAGCCTCAGTTCCCTCCATTTACCCCTGCAGTTCTCTTTCTCTTCTGCTCTGGGCTTTCAGGAGGAGTGAAACACTGTAAACCATTAGCCAGATACAAGAGACACATCTGAGTTGTTAATCAATGACCAGGCAGATTGAGTGATTGTAGCAGTGAGCTAGGGGAAATCCCCTAGCTGCCACATTTTAACCCTGTCAATCAAAGATTCTGTTCCACCTCTGTTATTTTAATATTCATCATATTGTTTTACTATTCAGCAATTGCTAGTAACTTCTACCTTTCTGTTATGTTAATAGGTTAATGCAAATGTGTTCCGCCTTTGCCCAGAACTCATTGGAAAACTGTCATCCCCCATCAATCTGTGATTTGATGAGACCCTGGACCCTTCCCCTCTGACCACCCCATTCCCTTCCCCTTAAAACTCTGTGTAACCACCCCCTCCACGTCTTTCTGATAGCTCACATCCTGAAGAGACAATAAAACCTGGGTACTGCTATCAGGGGTCCGTTCTCACTTCTTTACTTCTACCTGCTTTATTAGCAATGACTGCTCTGCCCTTCCACTGTGTCATGGTTTTGATCCTGGCTAAGTGCCAGGCACCCAAGACAGCCGCTCACTCGTTCCCTCCCCTGCCACAGCTGGGCAGAGGAGGGAAGGAGAGGGGAAAAAAAACCCCGAGGGAATTAACTCAGAGGTCTATGAGTTGAGATAAGGAACTGGGAGAAAATGCTCCAAGGACAAACCAGGCTCATCTTAAAGTTGCAAAGTGAAATTTATTACTACCAGAGTTAGAAGGAGGATATGAGAAATAAACTAAACCTTTAAAA